>CM071931.1:42274757-42530526 GCA_016081115.2 Rehmannia glutinosa | reverse complement strand
CGAAGGATGTCAATCACTGCGCCAGATTTCCATTGAAAATTGCTTCAAAACCACCATAGATCTATGAGCCGAACGTGTGAAGCCCAAATCCATTTTCCCTATCTAATCGCCGGAAGGATTCCCGGACATCTTGATATGTCGTCTTAGAGAAAACCGTGCCATCCTCGATTGCCCCAAAATCAACGATCCTCCGAGTCGGTGAGATAGGGTAGTGGAGAATATTAATGACCACATCCGTATAAGCTACCGTAAAAATCCTCCGTAAAATGCCAAACGCCATCAAAGAAGTAGTCTCAAATGTTTTGAGAATAGAACCCATGAAACTGGTCCTAATACCAATACAATCTGCAATTGAGTAGCCAAGCCAATTATCCAACCAGAAACGAACCCCGAATGAAAACCCGGGATCCAACGTGATCAAGGTCAAATATCCAACACCATAGGACATAATCCCAACGAGATTGTGAACCAATGTATAGCGGTCGAGGAGAGCTGGAGTCCAAAAAACGTCTTCTCAGCAGAATGAACATCGGCATGTTTGTATTCAGAACTTTCCAAGCCATTTTCATAAAAATGCACGATTTACCCAAAGCAGGGATCGAATACCAAGCCCCCTTCCTCCTTTGGGGCACAACAGCGAGTCCAATTCATAGTCACCGACCCTTTTTTATGGATGTTTCCAGACCACACAAACTTTCTAACCGCCTTCTCCATAGCCTTTTTAACAAAGTAGTCGGCCATCTATAAACAAACATAGAATGCACAAATGAGCTGGTAATAGCGGAGTTGACCAAATAATGCGCCAAACACCATTGACAAAGAGTTACCCTTAAAAGTTTGAAATTTAGCAATAATATTATCATAAAGAGATTGGAATGTACGAATCCTTGGAGCGCCTTTGAACGGATCCCCCAAATAAGTAAAAGGAATCGAACCCCAGGAAATACCATAACGTGTTTGAATACGATGGACAAGGCGGTTGGGGAAAATATCATCTCGCATATAGTAAACAAGGAGGAACTGAATATTGCGAGGAGCACGAAATGGCATGAGGGCACCTGCTGGAGGCGAGTTCAACGGGCCCTAGCTAGCACCTCCTCGGCTGCACAAAAAGTAGAGGAGAAAGGGATCACTTGGTGCATTCCTCTAGAGCAGAAAAGTAACCTTCCTGACTTTTGTTAATTAAGAATAGAAACACGCTGATTGGAAAATCCTAGAAACCCACAGAATAAAACCGCTCATGAAACTCCATCCGTAGTAAGACATGAAATAAAAAAATCCCATCGAAGAGTGTCGAACGTTTTGCGAATGTCAATTTTCAGTATCATATTCGCAACTGAATTGCTCGAAAGACAATTAACACCTTCGGAGGCAAGGGCAATACAATCATGTATTTGCTTACCAAGAATGAACCCAAATTGCATCTCAAACCAACTTCTTGAGAATCAACCCAAAACGGCTAGCCGAATTTTGGTGACAGTCTTAAATAAGAAGTTGCTCAAGATAATAGCCTAAACTCCTCCACTTTATCCGCACCTTTGAATTTTGGAACCAGCACCACAAAGCTAGAATTACACCCCCGCAGAAGAATACCGTCATAAAGAAAGATCCGCCGCAACCTTAATATCCATTACTAGGGATGGCACATAAAAACGAGTTCTCCGCTTGATACGAGAGGTTTGAATAACCTCATCCACCATAGAGTAATCCATCCCCGTGTGATGTTGCTTAGAAAAAGGTTCTCATAAAAAGAAAGAATATATGCCTTGAATTATTTGCATATCCTCCGTGAGAACCCCATCAACCACCAAATGGCGAAGAAGACCCTTAGCTCGTTTCGTATGGAGCTTCCAAAGGAAAGAAGTTTGAATTACGATCTCCATCTTTCAACCAATTAACCCGACTTTTCTCGACGCAATAATTCATATTGACGATTTAACAAAGTAGCCAACACTTTGTGAATCTCTATCTCCTCGAATTAAAAATCTGAGTAACCATGTGACGTAATATACTCTTAATCTCACTAAGATTATTCTGCACCTCCTCCACCTTCCGATGAATATCACCATAAACCGAAAAATTCCAAGCCCAAGAATAGTCGTAATTTTTTCTGGTTTCATCATAACAACAAGAATTGGATTAGAAGCTACACGATCGGTTCCTTCCATGAATTATTCATAATATCCCGAAACCCTCATGATGTAACCACATAGCTTGGAAACGAAACGGAACAGGGGGCTATCACTTGGACAATTACCGCAACGCATAATGATGGGATGATGATCTGATCCATGTCGCGCTCCCACATAACCTTTCACCGTGTGCCAATAATTCAGGAATTGCTAAGTCACCATAATTCTATCCAACCTGGATTCCCTACAAGCCGTCCCATGAGTCAAAGAACCCCCTCGTGTACATGAGCTCCCAAAATAGCATTAAAATCGCCAAGAAAGACAAAATTTGTAAGCCCTAACCACTAAACATCCAACTATAATTGTCGCCGAGCTATATAAGAATCGTGGGCACGCACGAACCCCATAAAGAAGCGCAAATTTTGGAATTTCACCTCACAAAATAGACATTGACCAGAATTAAAAATCACCTGAAATTGAAAATTAGAAGAGCAAGAAAATATCCAGATATCTCGATACCATTAGATCTCAATGATTCACCCACCAGGGTCATACCAACAGATTGCCAAAAATTATGGTTAATAGAACGAAATTGGACAATAGCTCCGCAATAGCAATAATGTCGCTTTTATGTACACGACGCAACTCTTTAAGCATACATCTAGAGGAATTGTTACCAATACACTAATATTGCAAAACATGCAATTCATTGAGAGAGGGGAGAGGGGAACGACTCCGCGTAGTAACATGAAAACTATCCAAGAATCTATTACTTGGTTCCTCCTCATCACCATGTCGAACATCTTTTTTTAGCAAAGGTGCCATGGCCCTAAAGTTTCCGATGGGTCCGTTTGTTTCAAGACATAATCAAAGGGGGATTACTCTTTGAAATCGCCTCAATTGCCCTAAAAGAGATTCCAGGCCCTATTGATTAAGACGGTCGGATAAAACCATCATACTAGTCCCTTTGTCGTCTCCATGAAGTGAACTATAGACCACCATTGTACGATCTTTATTGATCGTGCCGTTGTAGAAGCTTGAGCAAATCCATGCGAATAATTATCCACAGATATCCACCTGCTCGAATGATTCTTGCGGCTCCTCCAATATCTCAAACGAATTCGCGAAATGCGGATGTAGAAGCTTTATTAACCCGTGAATTGGTAACCTCCGGTGCGCCCCTTTTTAGCTTTCACTTGTACCCAATTTGCGCCTACCAATTGCGGCCGTCTACTATTTACTATGATTCTCGAGATCGTCCCCTTATTCTCGCCCTACCAATGGATCGACTTCTAGCCCGAGTTTCCGCTTCCGCTACTTCTTTACCTCGTGTGTCATGGATTTTGGATGATTATTGATGTTGTGACCCACAATCCGAAAATTCACACAAAATTCCGGATATTTTCATAACCAATGGAAACAAAAGAGCAATGACCAACTCTTTCTACCATTATACATTCTTGAAGGGGAACGCTAAGATCCGTTCTACCAGGACACGAACGAAATGACCCACCTCACCCGTTAAGGATTTGCCATCTATTTGAATAGGTATCCCAATGGCATTTGCTAATTTTATGATCAACAAGGAGTGCCAAGATTTCCAAACTAAGCTCATAAATACGAACCCAAACCTGAGCTATGGACGTATAAATCTTATACGATTGAAATCGGGGATCCAATTCATAAGACGTATTGGGCCCGTAGATAAATGCCATGCGATTTTTGGAAAATCCTATTCCACTTGTTCAAATCGCAAATTGAATGTTGTAATACCCTTTGCCCATAGATTTTTCTCTCTAAGATATTTTCTCTCTTCGAATCTGACTGGAAGAATGCTCTCATCGTTGTTTCGCCGATCATCTACCTCCGATCACCATCTTCTCTCGATTTTTCGATCATGGACGCGTACTTATTCCCCGAGATTGAGCCGTCTACCACTCCGCTTAATGCTACGTTCAAAGATGCAACACAACAACCCCATGGTTTCGGATCGGCGAAGGTCTCTTTTCGGACATCGTCCTCTCATTCGATCACGAATCGCCTCCTCCGGCGAATGGCAACGACCGGAGGATGTCTCTTCCATGGTCGTCCCTTCCTCTTCCTCATCCAAGCAGTGGTCCCCACCATGCCTAGGGATGATTGGACGACCACCCCCATGGTGGAACAAGAAGATGCTCTCTCTATGATGGTCCCCCCCACCAACATGCAACCTCATGATGCTGCGGTCCCCCCCCTATCTTTTTGGACATCCTCCCTTGAAAAAGTGACGCCCCCACCTATTTCTTGTAAGTTGGCAGCCCATTTTGAGGGTATTGTGGTCCCCTCCAAGCCCTCTTGGGCGTCCACAATTGATAAGGAGCGGTCCCCCCCAATTCTTGTAAGATGGCAGCACCTTTTGAGGCATTGTGGCCCCCACCAAGCCCACTGGGCGTCCACAGTGGAGAAGGGAGCGGTCTCCCCTAATTTTTGTAAGAAGGCAGCCTCTTTTGAGGACATTGTGGCCCCTTCCAAGACCTCTTGGACGTCCTCAAGTGATCAAGGTTTTGCGGCATTCTAGGCACTCCATCCAACCATGGAGCTCAGGAATGTCACCGCCTCATTTACGTGCAATTTTACCTTTGCCCAAAAGGCCACGGTACACACCACAACATGGATTCTACTACGCATGCCCAAGGTAATTGCAAAACATTTTCACATGTGGTTTCCTTTGATCGCCAATTCCATTCCTAAACCGGTTAGAAAAGGTGATTATTATTCTCACTATTGATGAACATATCTATCAACAACGTCTCGAATTCTCTTATTCATTAATTGGAAGAGTGATTTTAGGGAAAGGAAATAAACCATGGGCAACCATTATGTTACACAAACGCTATCTCAATTATGGGAATTAAAATCGATGAAACTAATCCCCTGGGTAAGGGATTTTTGTGTTAAGTTTTATAATGCGCAGATCGTGCTCGAGCTTATGCTCGTATTAATCGGCAAAACAACCCGAACGATCCGTCTCTCTCCATGGGTTCCGATTTCAATCCATACAAAGTGCACACGCCTATGGCAAGTGTTTGGGTTCGTATCTTTGAGCTTGGTTTGGAATCATCGATCCTAACACCATCTTGGGGATTGCCAAAGCGATTGGGAACCCAATACAAATAGACCAACGATCGCCGGATGGTTCTCCTGGGTCACTTTATCCGGGTGTTGGTGGATATTGATCTCAAAGCCATTGGAGGATCACATCATGGTTGAACGAAGTAGGTCGGTGCTCCTTCGTGTCAATAGCGTTTAAAATTGCCTCAATTTTGTTGAAGTGCGATATCACGACATTCGACGGCCTCTTGTCGTGTTACTCCGATAACTCAACCAACTACGACAGGCGTGCCACTCCCCGATCGGGGACAAGATAGGACCTCGACGCCTCTTGTCGTCTTAATAATACGGGCAATCCGGATACGAGAAGCGTGCTTCTCCGACCATGGACGCCCCAGCACCAACTACTCGTCCTAGTTCTCAGTGCGAGAGAGCGATCCAGTGCGCAAGGTTTATCGTCTGTCGTGCGGCAGACAAGGGTAAGGGAGTTGATGACTCAACGGGAAAGATGGTTCGGCTATGCGTGCGAGTTCTCCTACTGCGCAATAGTCGTTGCTCTCACGGATATCCACCTTAATAACACCTTTGCGGCTCTTGGTTGATCGACTCCCGGACCTGCCTTCCCAGTTTGCCAGGCCGATTATCCCGCTATGGAGTCATCTCCCAAGGCTAATACTTCCAACACCGCACGGTCTCCACTATTATGCCTCTTACGGTTCGGTATCCTTTGGGGAAGCCTATTCGAGCCCTTAGCCGTGCCTTCCGGATAGCTCCTTGACTCGGCCAAATATAGAATTCTCCAGAGTGTTGCGTCGGTCCGTCGCCCCACTTCATGACATTATTATTGAACCGAGCGCCAAGAACCACATGAGATGAACTGCGGCTTCCAAGAGATGGGCGATTATGCGGATGAAATGGGTAACTCTCAATCGCGGAATCTTCAATGCACCACATGCCGCTTTTTACCGTGCGGTCGACACGGCGCCACCTCCCCCGCAGCTCAATGAATTGCATCTTCTCGGAATATCCGGGATTGGGAACATCGCATCTCGTAATGTTCTTAAGGCTTTATGTCACAAACATAAACCTTCTATTTTAGCCATTTGCGAACCTAAGGTGGACATTTCATCCGTTTGATTCTTCTTGGAGTAGCTTGGGTCTCGGGTTTGTTGCTCAAAGCTTCCGCGAACGGACGCCCGATATTTGGGTCCTATGCGATGCGAGTATTTTTGTCCAAAATCAGGTTTGGTCTTCCTCTCAATGTATTATTTTGCAAGTTCAAACTGGCTCTATGGTTTTCCATGTTGGTTTTGCTCATGGCTTGTGTGATCATGTTGCTCGTTGCGCCCTTTGGTTGGATGTGAGGAATTTGGGTCTTACTGATCTGCTGTTTATTGGGAATTTCAATGCTGTGTTGGGACATCATGAGCGTTCAGGCAGTAGTACCTTATCCCAGGCTTCTTGTCAGGATTTCAGGGACTTCTTGGAGGATGTAGGTTTATTTGCCGTGCCGACTACGGGGAACTCATTTACTTGGTGCTCCCCCCCGAAGGCCTCTATCTCTCCTTCAAGCTAAGTTGGATCGAGCCCTAGCAACCCGTCAATTCTTCTCTTTTTGGCAAGTTGTTAAGGGCTTAGTTCTTCCTCGCATTGGCTCGATCACCACCCCATTCGGTTTCTTGTTCTAATCCCACTATCGTGGGTCCGTCTCCTTTTCGCTTTCAGCGCATGTGGATTCATCACGACTCTTTCCGAAATATTGTGACTACCTCTTGGGCGATCCCGTGCGCATCACATAATCCTTTGCAACGCGTCATGTGGAAACTCAAGAGGTTGAGACAAACGATTAAAGTTTGGAATAAGGAAGTTTTTGGGGATGTTAATCGTCGTGGATTATCGATGGAAAGGGTTCGTCCGATTCGAGCGGATATTGAATCCGAAGCGGTTTCACCGAGTCTCGCAGGATATGGAGTTGAGGCGCAATCGGCGCGTCTCGCACGTTGCTCATGCAAATCGGAATTCCTTCAAGCAGAAATCACGATCGGATTGGTTAAAGGATGGAGATCGTAACACGCATTTTTCCATCGTCATTTGCCAGATTCGAAATGGGCGCTCACGGATACAAGGTTTGATGGTTGATGGTAGTTATACGAGAGGACCCTGGCTCTTGGGAATCACATTATCTCCTTCTATACGGACCTCTTCGCGGACACGGGGCAAACCACTTCGAACTACACTCTGGTCGATAATCTTATTTCTCCGATAGTTAGCATGGTTGATAATGCACTTTTGACGGCTATTCCTTCAGTATTAGAAGTGAAAGAGGCGGCATTTGATATGGGTTTGGACAGTGCCCCAGGCCCAGACGGTTTCAGTGGGAGATTTTATCATCATTTTTGGGATCTCATTTCTGAGGAGGTGGTGGCCGCTATCCGTTATTTTTTCGTCACGGCTTCCTTCCCGGCGGGTCTGAATGCCAGTTTTATGGCTCTCATCCCTAAAACCAAGGAAGCTAATGTGGTGGAAGACTTTAGACCGATCGTGATGAGCAATTTCCTTTTTAAGATTATTACCAAGATTCTAGCGACGCGGTTGGGCTCAATCATCTCTTCTTACTTGTCACCTACCCGTTTGGCTTTATCCCTAAAGCAGCGGATCCATGATTGTATTGCGTTGGTCTCGGAGGGGTTCAATATTTTACAGGTCGTAATGATGTCAATATGATCTTAAAGATTGACATCCCAAGGCATTTGATACTGATTAATCGTGGGGCTTCTTGATTCACGTGTTACGCCGCTTTGGTTTCTGAAGTGTTCATTCACTGGATTGAGATCATCCTTCGATCTTCCGAATCTCTCGTCTGTGAATGGGTCACCGGGTTACTTCTCTTGCTTTCGAGGGGTTCGACAGGGGATCCGTTATCTCCTCTCGCTATTTTGCATCGCGGAGGACATTCTCGAGTAGATTGGTCGAGGACGCAGTCAACAGAATCTACTCCCGGCCTTTTCGGGCGCCTAATCGGTGGTTTTCCCTCATCCATTATGTATGCAGATGATATTGTGATTATGTGTGGGCATCCTCGAGCAATGCACGTGCTATTATCCGCACACTTAACCTCTATGCAGACATGTCGGGTCGATTTTCAATCCTAATAAATCTAAAGCTTATTTTGGAAGCCGGGTTTCCAATCATGTGCGAGGTCGTATTCAAACGATTCATCGGGATGCATATGGGCGCATTCCCTTACATCTACTTGGGCGCCCCCATCTTCAAGGGTGCGCCAAAGTGGCCACCTTCAATCCATTTTCGACAAGATTATTTTCAAGTTCGTAAGGTGGAAAGGTTCTCGCTCTGTCGATTGCTGGCCGCATTTGTTTGGTGAATTCGGTGATTACCGCCCTTTGTGCACACGATGATGGTATACAAGTGGCCCCGAGAACTTTGTTACGACAAATGGAAAAGGCTATGCGTAATTTCATCCGTCCGCGATGTGAACTTGAAAGGATCGGTGGTGGTTAATCGAGCCGTTGTTGTATGCCACGGGCGGAAGGCGGTTTGGGCGTCCGGTCTATTGTGGTCGCCAACAATGCTTTCCTTATGAAGTTGGGATGGAAGATTATGACTTCAACTCTTTGGTTTACAACATCCTCCGTAGGCGTTTCTTGGCCTCGATGGATCTCCACGTCGTTTTTTCATCCCCTCTTCCATCCGGAGAGGGATTCGCCCGGGATCTCGGGTTTCTTGGAGGATCGTTCTTGATTCCGGATGCAATTCCGGAGTTCGATTCTGGGCCGGATAATTGGTTGGGTTACATTATTGCCGATAGGATTGGGATTCCCGAGGAGTACATGCACTTATTTCGACATCACATCTCGGATTACTTTTATGACGGGACATGGCACTTTACTTTCTCATTCATTGAGGCTTATTTGGATATGGTCCGAGATATTGTTAGAGTCCCCATCACTCCAAAGATCGCGGATACACGGGTGTGGCTTCACTGCGATGATGGATGTATCACTTCGAAATCTGCCTACACATTTCTCAAGCGTCCTCGCTCCAACGGTTCATTGGGGTTCCCTGGATTTGGTCTCCTCACATTCCGAAAGACGTTCGATTGTGGCATGGCGGGCTATCCACAATCGTCTTGCGGTTTTTAGACGTGCTTACGTTCGCGTGGCTCCTTCACAGACCCTCGGTTTGCGGTCTTTGTTGTGCTAACAATGAATGTGTTGATCATTTATTTGTCTCATGTGGTTTTGCGAGTCCCTATGGCGGTGGATTTTTGATGCCTTTAATATCAATTACTTTAGGGCTTATAGCTTTAATGAATTTCGGTGCATTTGATGAGTTTTCATTTCGGTGATCGGTGGGCTTTCTCTCGGCGCACGGCGGTTCTTTCTCGGTACTTGGCTCATCCGGGAAATCGAAATGACTTGACCTTCAACAACAAGACTTGACACCGGAGGCGGCTATCCCACGCCTTCGTGTCCTAATTAAGGAGTCATCTTTCTTAGACCGTGGTTGCATGCAAAATGATCAACAGACCTCTTCATTCTCCGCACTCAGTGTTCCCGGGCGCCCTAGACAAGCCCCGAAGATTGTGCAGTCACTTGGCGTAAACCTTTGCCGATGGATCAAAGTTAACACGAGACGGTAGTGCTACGGGGCACACTGGAAATCTCACCGCTTCGAGTTTTTCGCAATTGTAGGGGGTTTTTTCGCGGGTGCTTCGTGGAACGATGTGGTTTTGGCTTTGCTTTTGAGGCGGAACTTACACGGCTATGCGGGCCATCCAATACGCTTCCTCAAAGGGATGGAACCAACTATGGTTGAGTCGGACTCGGTCTATGTGGTGGAGTTGCTGCGTAAGAAATCCACCGAGTACCTTTGGCGCCATTTGAGTATGTGGAGATACACTCTCCACCTTCTTTCGAAATGGATTTTGTGGTGTCGCACATCTTTAGGGAAGGAAACCAGGCAGCGGATATTCTTAGCAAGTCGTCGCGCAGTGGATACATGGTGGGGTTCGCCCAACGTCCATTATTCAGTCCCTTACTCGGGATTATGTTGGTCAATCGAATTATAGGTTTGTTCCTTAGTGCGTCGCATTTTGAGTCTTGTCGGCTTTAGGGCACTTTTATCATGGGGGTACTCTTTTTCCTTCCAGGGGTTTTCCCATATGGGTGGGTTTTAACTTGGAAGGTTTTAACGAGGCCCCAACCATCCAGCCATATGGTCGGCTTGTGACCATTTCGTTATTTTCTTTTGACTTTGTTATCGGGCTTTACTTTGGCTACATCAGCTGTGATCGGGAATAACCTTTTTCATTTTTATATATATTTCGCATTTATTAAAAAAAAATACCCTTTGCCCAAGGGTATGAATTTCAAGGAGGATTTAATATTCCGGACCAAACCCAACTTCTTCATTTTGTTCCCATGTATGAGGTTTCGTACCCTTTCGAGTATATCACACGACCAATTAATAAATTCTTGAGTTTCGCAATTCGTTGTTGATAAATGTCCTCGTCCATCATAACGGAGAAATAATCCCCTTTTTTACTGGATTTGAAGATTCCACAAAGTAGAGGGTTTGAATGAATGGGGTTTGCTTTTTGGCTAAGTTCCGTCAAAGTGGTGTTGTTCTTCGTGATTCTCAAGACGTGGATCTCGAAAGCGTGCTTTTGGAAATTAGCTAATGTATGAGAAATACCTGCATCCGAAGTTTTAATACTAGACGTCTCCCCATGCACGTATGTGGAAGTGTTCTCATTAGGGTTTGGAACCACCATTGGATGAACCCTAGCAGATTAGGACAATCACGAGGAATTGGGGGCTCCAAGTTGAGGTTTATGCATATTATTAGGAATCAGCATGTTATTAATTTCCTCTCCTGGTGGCCTCGAGAAGAAAGGATCGAATTGTGCAAACTCATGGGGATGCCCGAGTTCGTGCGGATTTGCACCGCGTTGCACACAACGATCGCGAGACATTGTTCTAGAAAAAGGGCCATGGATCTCTCGGGAATAGCGACAATCAATGGCGTCCATGGCCAGAAAATTAAGAGGTAGAGATCGGGCGGCGGTCGGTAGAATGCATGAATGTGTCGTCCGAAAAGTTAGTAGCCATCCAAAAAATTAGGAGCGTGTTGTGGTGATGTGACCCATGTCGCACTCCCACGTAACCTTTCACCATCCGGCTATTAAAGTTTGGAACAAGGATGTTTTTGGTGATGTGAATCGTCTTTGTGGAATCTCAAACTACTTCATCAAGTTTAGCAAATTTAGTCGGATACTTAGAATTTTGGGTTATTCGGGTGAGCTTAATCGAAAAGAATTGGATGCCCAGCAGTCTCTTCTTCAAACATTGGCGACACAAGTTGAATTTCTTCGACAAAAAATCTCGGACTTCATGGCTTAAGGATGGGGATCGAATACCTCTTTGTTCGCATTCATAGCTTTATTATTGATGGCCAGATTTCTCGTGATCCAAACTGCAATTGGTTCTCATAACATTAATTTTTATAAGGACCTTTTTGCGGCTCCTTATCAAGAATGTGGATTTTTCCTGATTGATCGTTTATTTCTCCGGTGATCTTGGATTTGGACAATCATGTTTTAATTTTTATCCCTACTAGTTTGGAAATTCATAATGTTGTCTTCGAGTTGGGTTTTGATAGTTCCCCAGGGCTTGATCGTTTTAATGGTGTCTTTTATCAAAGTTATGGGGATATTATAGCGAGTGATGTTACTGCTGCAGTCCATCACTTTTTTGTGAAGGGTATTTTGCCTCCTGGTCTCAATTCAAGTTTCATGGTCTCAATCCCTAAAACCAAAGATGCTATAGACTTATTGTCATAAAATTTCCTTTTTAAGGTTATTAGGCTAATAAGTTTGGTATTATTATGGTAAGATCCTATCATCCACTAAGTTTGGCTTCATTCCCCGGCGCATACATATCCATGATTATATTACGGTGGTTTTGGAAGGATTTAATATTTTGCGAATTGTCGAGACAAGAAACATGATTCTCAAAATTGACATCAGAAAAGCGTTTGACACTTTGAGCTGGGATTTCTTGTTTATGTTCTTCGTCGGTTTGGGTTTTCTGATACATTCATCTCGTAGATTTCGGTTATTCTTCATTCTGCTAGGATTTTGATTCTTATTAATGGTTTGCCTATGGGATACTTTGAATGCGCAAGGGGCGTCCGGCAAGGAGATCCCTTATCTCCCTTACTTTTCTATTTTGCCGAAGAGGTTTTGGGTCATACCATTGCCTATTCCATTTTAGAGCAGTTTCTTACACTTTTTGTGGCGCCAATGCAGATTATATTTCCTTCGAGTATTCTCTAGGCTGATGATATTGTGATCCTCTGCGAAGGTACAACTTCTAATGCTCGTCAGGCATTTTATATTCTCGGCCAGTTAATCCAACTAAGTCCAAGGTGTTTTTTGGTAATGGGGTTTCTCCTTATATTCGGGGATGGATTCAACAGCTCATGGGGATTGCCATGGGTAGTATTCCTACTACTTACCTTGGGGTTCCCTTCTTTAAAGGGGGTACCCAAACTCGTTGTTTTGTAGCGGCTTTTTGATAAAATTTTGTTGAAATTTAAAAGCTGGAAAGGGACTTCTCTATCTATAGTCGGAGATGTCTGTTTAACTCAGTCATCACCAGTTCTATTATTTATAGTATGCTCATTTACAAATGGCCGATTTCCATGCTTAAAGATATGGAAAAGGCTATGCATAACTTTATCTGGACTGGTGACATTCTGACGAAGGTCTGTTGTGGTTAATTGGGATAAATGTTGCATTCCGCGTGAGGAGGGGCATAACTTTTTGTTTTGTGTGTTTTTGCAGGGGCCTTATGGTCTTGGATTTTTCAGTCCTTTGAGATCAATTTTTATATGGTTCATTGCATCAATGAGTTTATGGTGCAAGCTATGAATGTTCAATTGAGTGACCAACATTCTTTCTTGTGGGGGCTGCCATTTTTTCGTGTATATGCCTAATCAGGCACATCCATAATGATATTATTTTTAATGATAAAAAGTGGTCAGAGGAGGCGGCTCTGGTTCAGCTCTAGGCTATGATTGTTGAGTCTTCTATGCTTGATCAGAGTTGCATGAACAACACCCAGCAGGACATATTCTGTCTTAGGCGTCTTAATGTGTGGGGTCGTCCGCACAGGGCCCCTAAAATAGTCTAGGTCGATTGGCATTTACCCCTTCCAGATTGGATTAAAGTTAACACGGATGGTTGTGCTCTGGGTTCTCCGGGTTCTTGCATAGCGACTGGGGTTTTCCATATGCACAAAAGATTTTTTCGAGGTTGTTTTGTCGAGCATTGTGGCATTGGTTATGCATTTGAGGCTGAACTTTTGGCAGCCATGATGGTTATTTCTTTCGCATTCAACAAAGGATGGCATAAACTGGGTTGGAGTCCGACTTAACCTATGTAGTCGATTTATTTAGCAGGCCAGGGTCCGTTCCATGGCAGTTTCTTGGAAGATGGTGCTACACATTGCATTTACTTTCGTAGATGGAGTTTGTGGTCTCTCATATTTATCAGGAAGGAAACAGAGTGGTTGATTGTCTGAGCAAGTTCCATGATTCTTCCATGTGGTGGGACAGTCCTCCAACAAGCCTCGCGATTCTCCTCAATGAAGATTATGTTGGTTGATCCCGGTATAGATTCATTAGATGCCATGTTCTTCAGTTGTTATTTATTTCTTTATGGGTGAATGATGTGGGTGTTTTCCGTACGAACAATTTCTGGGGGGTATTCTTTTTCCTTCTAGGTGTTTTTTCCCTATAAGGGTGGGTTTTACCTTGGAAGATTTTAATGAAGCCCCAACTTTAAGCTACCTGATCGGCTTGTGATCAGGAATTTTCTTTTATTTATATATATTTTCAATTTATTTAAAAAAATCTATACTAAAACATGACATCGTACACTTGCGGTAAGAAAATCATGAAAACGCATACACCCAAGAAGGGGACGAAACAAAAAACAAACCCACAAAGCAAGCTGAGGAACCCACCCTTATCTAACAAATCATAACTCAATAGCTAACCGAAAACCCACTGCCAACCTCTCTACTACTTCACTCCCAACTTATTGCTTTGAGAAGAACCAAACCATTCCATAGCAATCAATACCCATAATCCCACAACTAACTATCCAAATACCCAGCCAACCGACTAAGAATAACAAACTGTGGTGAGAGTCGCTAATGTGGATGTTGGCAATGTCACTCTTTGAAGGAGGATGCCACAAGTGATTGAGTCCACCTATAGGTAAAGTGTGTTGAATGATGCAAATAAGGATTCTGAGGGTTTTGGGGAGATATATGTGAATAATAGATTGTTGAAGGATTAAAAGAATAAGAAATGAGGGCAAGAAAGAAGGAGACGCAGGAAGGACGACTGCCAAAGGAGAAGAGGCAATGGTGAAGGTTGGAGAGGATGAAGTGTCGCAACAAAACTTGGGGTTATTGACAGAGGAAAATACTGTTGAAATATCTCCAAGATTCCCAGAAAATATGTCCAAGTATCATAGGATATCTGTGACAACACAAATATAGAAAATATTATATTTGATATCATAATTTCCAGTTTCTCTAAGAAGATCCAAACACATTTTTGTTGTGAAAAAATATATTATTTCCTTTGAACGAGCAACTTCTATACCCAAAAAATACTTGAACTTGCCTAGATATTTTATTTCAAACTCCTCTGCATCATGTATCTTGAGTGCTTCTTCTTTTACATCATTTTCTACAATAATAATATCAGCTGCATATCCTAATAATGTAGTCATTCGCCTTGCGGTCAAGTGTTTCACAAATAAAGTGTGACCACCTTGACTTTTTTTGTAGTGCTTTCACAACATTGCTTTCGTGAACTTCCCAAACCATGCTATATGAGATTGTTTCAACCCATACAATGCCTTGTTTAACTTACAAACCTTCTTTACCCCAACATCAAGCCCTGGAGGTCTAACCATGTAGATCTCTTCCTCAAAGTTTCCATGTAGGAAGGTATTTTTCACATCAAACTGATGTAAACTCCAATTAAAGCTGGCTGCCAAAGACGACAATATCCTAATTGTATTCCTCTTGGCCACAGGTGCAAATATTTCTTCATAGAGCACTCCATATGTGTGTGCATAACCCTTTGCAACTAATCTAACCTTATATCGTTCACGTGAGGCATCAACTTTATACTTCAAAGAGAACACCCTCTTATATCATCTAGCTTGTTGTCCCTTTGGTAATTCCACCAACTCCCAAGTTTTGTTCTTTTTGAGTGCATCACTTGTCTCCAATCATCTTTACCTAATGCATTCAGGTTAAATAAGATCCGACTTTTCCATATAATCGAATAGAAGTGGAAGCGGGGATTTCAAAAATAGAGTTTTAGATATAAGAACCCAAGAAGGTTCTAAGCCATGCTCCTAAAAAACCCTAAAATATGCTCCTAAAAAATAAGTATCTGCAAGTGTGTGCCGTTCCCTTCCAATTCGCCGATGAACATTAATTCTTGATCGCCGCCGGCAAGGAATACTCCTCTCATGGATCTCAATCAGATACTATTCCCTAAACTCGAACACAAAGCTTCCAAGCGATCCCCTACTGACTCGATGAGCACTGACGTGCAGGTTTCCAACCCAACGGGATTCAAGACGACTTATGCTGCTTCGAAGGTTATCGCTGGGGATGATGACCCTCTGAGGCAGGTACCCAATGCAAACAACGTTACTCAGTTTGTTGCCACTTTAAAGACTCTCGATCATTCTTCCCATGCTAGGGTTTATGATAGGGTTGATTCAAACCCTAATCCTATTCCGACCATGCACATGCACGGGGAATTGTCTGACTCTAAAACTGTTGGGATTTCTCACAACTCCTCCGATTCAAAACAACCTGCTGGGATATTGCGACCTGCATCTCAGGCGGATCAACAACATTTTGATGTATCTTGGCCAACAAGTAAGCCTTCTTTTGTCCAAACTCTTTCGCCGGAGGAATCTTCTAAACTGGTAAAAAAGGGCAATTATTTTTCTGTTACGATGGACAAGGATTTCTATCAACAAAAAAATGTTGAACTCAATTTTTTCTAATCAGTCGTGTGATTTACCCGAAGGGCACGAAACCTCATACTTGGGACGAGCTCAGGAAGAAATTGGCTTTGGTATGAAATATCAAATCCCCATGGAAGTTGATTCCCCTGGGAAGGGGATATCACAATATTCAACTTGCGGATTTGCATGAACGTAATCTAATTTTTCAAAAGTCGGCATGGAATTCTCTCAGGGTTCGTTTCGTCTTATGAACTGGATCCCAGATTTCAACCCATACAAGATTAACATGTCCAGAGCTCAAGTTTGGGTTCATATTGATGAACTTAGCTTGGAATATTAGCACCCCTCTTTGATCATGAAATTGGCAAACTCCATTGGGACCCCTATTCAAATTGATGGCAAATATTTAACGGGGAGGTTGGTTATTTCGTTCGGGTCCTTGTTGAAATGGACCTTAGTGCTCCACTTCAGGAATGCATAATGGTGGAACGAGCTAGCCACTGCACTTTTGTTTCAATTGGTTATGAGAATATTCCGGAGTTCTCACGCGTGCATTGCGGATTGTGGGTCACAACATCAATAAATGTCGAAATCCGCAACTCATGAGGTAAAGAAGACGGAAGAGGAAACAAGGGATAGATGTTGTTCCATTGATAGGAATGATAATAGGGGACGATCTCGACGCGGAAGGCTAAGGAGACAGTTTGCCACTTGGGTGCAAGTGAAAAATAAAAAAGGGCGTATTAATCGGCGGTCAATCACGCTTCTACATTCGGGATTTCTACGCGGAATACTTTCGAGATATTGAGGAACTGATTCTATTAGTTTTACAATAGAGGAATACTTTAGATAAGGATTGGCATGGTGCTCGCCGAGCCCATAGAGCAGCTCCTATCAACGAAGATCGAACAATGGAATGGAGACATCAATGAGGGTAGCACAATAGTGGTTTCCAATCGGCTTGACTAGCAGGCTGTGAATCCTTTTACGGGGCTATCGAGGCTATTTTAAAAATAATCCTCCCATAGTATCGATGACAATACGCAGGTGCGTCGCCACTCTTACCCCCTCAATGAATTGCATGTATTGGAATATTAGAGGGATTGGTAACAATTCCACTAAATCTATGCTTAAGGAATTGTGTCGTGTCCATAAACCTGATATTGTTGTCATTGCAGAGCCTATGGTACAATTTTCTTCTATTAATCGTAATTTTCGCACTCACAATATGAATCTGGTGGGTGAATCTTTCAAATCTAATGGTATTCTGGATATTTGGATTTTCTCTCGCTCTCCTAATTTTCAATTTCAGGTGATTTTCAATTCTGATCAATGTTTGTTTTGTGACGTGAAATTCAATAACATGCGATTCTTCATGGGATTTGTTCATGCCCACTGCTCTTACATAGCTCGACGGCAATTATGGTTGGATGTTCAGTCGTTAGGGCTTACTAACTTTGTGCTGCTTGGTGATTTTAATGCCATTTTAGGTGTTCATGAACATCAGGGAGGGTCTCTACCTCATGGGACGGCCTGTAGGGAGTTTAGGCAGTTTATTGATGATAATGATCTATCTCAGGTTCCTACGGATGGTAACATATTTACGTGGAGTTATTTTCGTTCTTCTCGGGGGTTAGTTCAAGCCAGGTTGGATAGAATTTTGGCGACCCAGCAATTTTTGAATCATTGGCATATGGTAAAAGGTTATGTGGGAGTGCGTTATAATTCCGATCACCATCCCATCATTCTGCGATGCGACTTGGCTAGCATGACAGTGCCAATCCTCTTTCGTTTTCAATCTATGTGGTTACAACACGAGGGTTTTCGAGATGTAGTGGACAAGTCTTGGAAGGATCCTATTGTGGCTTCTAATCCGATTCTCGTGGTTATGATGAAACTGAAAAGACTACGTCCTATTCTTGGGGCTTGGAATTTTTTAGTTTTTGGAGATATTCATCGGAAGGTGGAGGAGGTTCAGAATAAGCTTAAAGAGGTTCAAGTCTTTCACGTCGAATGGTTATTCGGATTCATTAATGCAAAGCAGAGATTGAGATCCACAAAGAGTTGGCTAACTTGTTAAATTGTCAATACGAGTTATTACGTCAGAAGAGTTGGGTAAATTGGCTGAAATACGGTGATCGTAACTCCAATTTCTTTCACAGGAAGCTCCGTACGAAAAGAGCTAAGGGCGTGCTTCGATAGCTGATGGTGGACGGCATTCTTACGGAGGATAGGCAATTAATTCGCAATCACATTCTTTCTTTTTATGAGAATCTCTTCCCTGAGCAACATCACACGGGGGTTGATTACTCTATGTTAGATGAGGCGATTCAAACAACAATGACTCGACGCGAGAATAATTTTTGATGAGTCCAGATAGCGCCCCCCCGACGGTTTTGGTGGTCATTTTTCCAAACATTGTTCGGACACGATTGAGGTGGATATCAAAGCGGCGATCGATCTTTTTTTATGACGGTGTCCTTCCTATGGGGTGTAATTCTAGTTTCATGGTGCGCGTTCCAAAATCTAAAGGAGCAGATAGGGTGGAGGAGTTTAGGCCTATTGTTCGAGCAACTTCTTATTTAAGATCATTACAAAAAATTTGGCCGCCCGTTTTGGATCAATCCTTAAAAAACTGGTCTTAGAGATGCAATTTGGGTTCATTTCAGGCAAGCGATTCATGATATGTTGCCCTCGCCTCTCAAGGTGTGAATTGTCTTCTCGAGTAATTCCAAATTTCCGAATATGATCTTGAAAATTGACATTCGCAAGGCGTTTGATACTCTCCATTGGTACTTTTTATATCATGTGTTGCGTAAGATGGGATTTAATGAGCAATTTATCCCGTTCGGTTTCTAGAATTTTCAATCGAACGTATTTCTATTCTCATTAATGGAAGCCCGGTGGGTTATTTTTCCGGCTAAAGAGGTGTGCGACAAGGCGACCCTCTTTCTCCTCTTCTATTTTGTGCAGCGGAGGAGGTGCTGGCTAGAGTCCTGGAACACAAGCTTCAGCAGGGAGCACTATCGCCATTTCGTGCTCCTTGCAATATTCAGTTCCCCCCTTGTTTACTCCATGCAGATGATATTTCGATCATGAGTGAGGCTACTTGGAGAAATTACGGATGTATTCGAGGTCCTCAACTCTTATGGTAATATCTCGGTCAAGTGTTCAATCCTGCGAAGTCTAAGGTTTTTTCAATGATAATATATCTCGCACGCCTTATCTATCGTATTCAAATCCACTTTGGCATTTCACGGGGTGGCACCAAGAATTCGTACTTTTCAGCCTCTTTATGATAAAATCATTGCAAAATTTCAAACATGGAAGGTACTGCATTGTCGATGGCTGGGCGCATTACGTTGGTAAATTCCGTGACTACCAGCGCATTTGTTCATTCTATGCTTGTTTATAGATGGCCAACTACTTTGCTAAAGGCTATGGAGAAGGTTATTCAGAACTTTGTGTGGTCGGGTAACATCCATAAAAAAGGGTCGATGACGGTGAACTGGATCGACTCGATGTGGTGCGCCAAAGGAGGAAGAGGGGCTTGATATTCGTTCCTTGCTTTGGGTCAATCGAGCGTTTTTGATGAAAATGGCTTGGAAAATTCTTGTTTCCGATAGCCCGACGTTCACTCTACTTAGAAAATGCTTTCTCGATGAACAGAGCTTTCGGTCGCTATACATTGGTTCGACCTTGTGGTTGGTTTTACGTCCTATGGTGATGGATATTCTTTCCCAGCCACGTTAGATCCTGGGTTTTAATTCGGGGGTTCGTTTCTGGTTGGATAATTGGCTTGGTTATTCTATTGCAGATCGTATTGGTATTCCGGATGAATTTCATGGGTACTTTTCTCAGAACATTTTGGACTAGTTCTTTGATGGAGTCTGGGGATTCACCTCTCTCCCCAAGTTGTGGGTTCTAGGGACGAATGGGCGAAAAAGTGGTTGCACATCAATCCAAAGAAATTTGGGAATCTTCAAAAGCCCCGTATGCAAAAAATGATTACGTTTCTTAATTATTTGGCGTTAAGTCAAGGTAATGATAAAAATGCAGCCGCAAAAATCGCAATTGAGTGTCCGTGCATGGATGCTCGGACTAGTAATAAAAGAAAGCCTTGGGGTAGCATTAACTATCACCTTCAGAGGCTTAATGGGGAAGAAAGTAGGACTTGACTCGTTGCATGTTATTGATTATATTGGTGCAATATCAGTAATCAGTTGTGTCAAAAATTGTCCTATGATAGTTTTAAGTATTTTTGATGTTATTTCATTGTAATCCAAGGACAGAATATGCATTACCCACTTCGGTTCTTGTCGTTTAAATCCATCGAATGGAAAGCTTTCTCGAGTTCTTGGATTTTTTGGAAGGAAAATGGAAAGTATTCATAACTTTGATGGAGTCTGGCATTTTACGGAGGATTTCTTGGTGGCTTATACGAATGTTGTCATTGATATTCTACACTCCCCTGTTTCTCCTGACTCGGAAGACCGTATGGTATGGGGTCTTTCTGAAGATGGCAATGTTTCTCCTAAGGGGGCATATCAATATGTCCGAGAGTCTTTTCCAGAAGTTAGATGGGGGAAATGGATTTGGGCTTCTCACGTTCCGTCTTGTCGATCTATGGTGGTTTGGAAAGCAATCTTCAATCGGCTAGCGGTTATTGATAATCTTCGCATTAGGCGATTTTGTGGACCATATATTTACCTCGTGTCATTTTTCAGCGGGCGTTTGGGGCTGGATTAAGGACACATTTCAAGTGGCGTTACCTTTAGACGGGGGATTTAATCATCTCTGCATTTTTGCCATGCATCTAAAGTTTAGTCCACAAATTGCGATGCTATGGAAAAGGGCTTATTTATCTGTAATTTGGATTATTTGGCACTTTCGCAATTGTTGGATTTTTGAGGGTGTGAGGCCGCAAGTTGCTTCTGCTATTATACTCCTTTGGGCATTTATCATCGAGATGTTAGGTTTGGTGTTGGGTACAATGTCCAATTCTATTTTTGAGTTAATATGTCTCCGTAAATTACAGGTCAAGGGGCATATTCGGCCAAATCCAAAGATGCTAGATGTGAGATGGAATCCCGCGCACCCAGGGTGGGTGAAAGTTAATCTTCGATGGTTGTGCGTCACGGGCCCTGTAGATGTGTGGATGTGCGTGTGTATCGCAATCGCAGAGGTTTCTTCACGTGATCCTTTATCAAAAATATTGGTGTTGGGTTTGCTTCCAAGCGGAACTAATGGCTACTATCTTTGCGATTGAGCGGGCGTATAGGAGCGGGTGGCGCAAGCTGTGGGTCGAATCTGACTCAACTTACGTTTCTGACTTATTAACCTCAAGGTCGTTAAAGGTCCCTTGGAAGTATTACGAATGTTGGCGTCGAGCTTTATATTATGTTTCCAAGATGGATTTCGTGGTATCACATATTTTTAGGAAGGGAATCACGTAAAGGAAAACTATCCAAGATGGATTGCAACTTGACTCGTCGCATGTGATGCTAGAGGACATTCAATCGAATATTCATGATGATGCATTGGGTAAAGTCTTCTCTCTCATTAAGTAAATATGGGG
Organism: Rehmannia glutinosa; assembly: GCA_016081115.2. Taxonomy (NCBI): domain Eukaryota; kingdom Viridiplantae; phylum Streptophyta; class Magnoliopsida; order Lamiales; family Orobanchaceae; genus Rehmannia; species Rehmannia glutinosa. Next base: position 42,508,634 of record CM071931.1, on the reverse strand, counting down.
CGAGATTCTTCATTTCGATAGAACGAACGAGTCGTCCGTGTGGAAGAGCACGACCCGTGCTTCGACTTTCATTGGGAGCCTTTGCTTCGCAATCACGCACAGGTGGGTCGTGCTCTATGGCATGGGCCATGTGTGGAGTCTTGTATCGTTCGACACCACGCATGGGCTGCCTGTGCCTTGCCACATGACTCGTGCACCTTCCCTCTTGGGCTGTTGTTTCTTCGGTCTCACGCACGGGTAGGGCGTGCTTATCTCGCACGGCCCGTGTCCATCGCACTCCCTGGCTGGTCTTCGTCTTGCTTTGCTCGGGTGGATTTTATTCGCTCGTCTTTTTCTTCGAGTGGTACTCTTTTTCCTACCAAGGGTTTTTCCCACAAGGTTGGGTTTTAACTTGGTAGGTTTTAATGAGGCCCCGCTGTTTAGCTACCGAGTCGGCTTGTGGCCTGGGTTTTCTTTCCTGTTCATACCTACTCTTTTTCTTTTTTATCATATATTGATCATTTATCTAAAAAAAGATATTTTTGAATAAGTGCGAATATATATATAAAAAATGAAAAAAGAGTAATCCTGATTACAGGCAGATCAGGTAACCAAATGAAAGCCTGGAAATAATTTCAACAACCAAACGAAGTGGTCACAAGTCGACCAAATGGCTGAATGGTTGGGGCCTCGTTAAAACCTTCCAAGGTAAAACCCACCCTTGTGGAAAAAACCTCGAGGGAAAAAGAGTACCCCCGAGAAAAAAGGCGCCTAAAAAAGAAACCAAGTGGTGGCGCATTAAGTAACAAACCTATAGGTGGATTGGCAAACATAATCATCGATGAGGTAGTGAAGAAGGTTCAGGCGGGACGCCCCACCAGCGCCACTCTCCGTCTTCTTGCTCGCATGTCCGCTTACACCGATTGCCTTCACGAAAGATATGAGAGACTACAAGATCAATGCCACTGAGCAGATGCAAGGTTTGGCGCCAATAGCTAAGATGGCACCATGAGACCTCCATCATTCTCTTCTCCAGCAGGTTCACCACATACATCGAATCCGATTCCAGCCAAAGTTGCGTCCATCCTTTTGCGAATGCGTAATGAATCGCCCATATTGCTGCAACCAATTCAACTTCAAATGCGTACCCTGAACCACAGTGATGGACAAAGCATCCACGAAAGAATCCTCTAAAATTCCGGAAGACACCGGAGGCTGTTAGATTGCCCGGCGCCCCTGAAGCGCTGCCATCCGTGTTAACCTTGATCCAACCCGGGAGGGGTTTTTGCCACTGGACCTCCACAATCTTCGGAGCATGCCTAGCCCTTCTGGGAACTCTTAAACCACGCAGGATAAAGAGGTCCTGCTGATCATTATTCATGCTTCCCCGGTCCAAAGATGCTGATTCAACAATGAGTACCTGTAGGTGAATGAGTGCCGCCTCCGGAGTCCAGATTTTGTTGTGGAAAATCAGCTCATTACGGATGTGCTAGATAAGCCAGATGCAGGATAATATTGCCACACGCCAAAGGAAAGCGACCTGGTCACTAAAATGAAGAGACATAAGCCATACCAGCAGTTCATTGAAACTGTAAGCCTGGAAAGGGTGCACGTGAAAGGCTTGGAAGATCCAACGCCATATATGCCCTGCAAAAGCACAAGAAACAAATAAGTGATCAACCGATTCCCCCGATTCCCTGCAAAGAACACAAACCGAAGGCCCAGTAAAACTTCCCCTAGCTCGTAAAGAATCTTGAACTGCCAATCGGTTGTGTATAGTCCTCCATGCCACTACTGATCTCCGTTCCGGGATATGCTGGGACCAAATCCAAGAACCCCATCTAACTGCCGGGCGCTGGGGGCGTAAATAATTATAAGCCGTCTTCGAGGTAACCGAACCATCCTCTGAGTTCATCCAAACACGAGTATCCCGGGATGTAGGCGCAATTGGGATGCGCACAATAGCTCAAACCAGCTCCAAATAAGCCTCCACAAAGGGGAGGGTGAAGTGCCAATATCCATCATAAAAATAATCAGAGATACGCTGCTGGAATAAATATCTATAATCCTCTGGAATGCCAATTCTCTCAGCAATGGAGTATCCCAACCAATTATCAATCCAAAATAATACCTCGGAATTGGCGCCTGGGATCCAACGAGCACCAATCCAAGCAATCAGAAATACAGGGTTTAATCCCAGGCCAAATAGAAGAAGGAAGAAAGGACCTCAAGATATCCCCATTTCTAGTAAAGTACCGTTGTCTGAGGATCCTGAAAACCACTGAGTCCGAGTTCAAAACCTTCCAGCCCAATTTCATTAAGAAAACCTTGTTAGCAGCCATGATCGATCGCACGCCCAATCCTCTCTCTGCCCTGGGCGTGCAGCATGTATTCCAGTTGACCACTACTTTTCCTTTAGAATTCACGTCCCCCGTCCAAATGAAATTACGCATGGCTTTTTCCATTTGTTTTAGCAGTGTGGCAGGCCATTTATAAATCATCATGGTGTGCACGAAAGAACTAGTTATCACCGAGTTAACAAGGCAAACCCTACCAGCAAGGGAGAGAGACGAGCCTTTCCACCGTTGGAACTTAAGGATTATCTTGTCAAAGATAGGCTGTAAATTCGCGACCTTTGGAGCTCCCTTGAAGATTGGAGCTCCCTATAATGTGTTGCACCCTCCCACGGACATAATGCGAAACCTGCGGCCCAAAATAGACCTTGGATTTCTGTGGACTAAACACTTGGCCCGAGATATCTACATAATGAGTAAGAATCTGAAGCAAGACCCGGGCATTGGATGAAGACGCCCCACACATGATGACAATATCGTCCGCATATAAAATGGATGATGGAAAGACAATACTCCTTGGCGCCGTGAAGGCAGATAACCGGGACTGATCCATCGTTGCTGCAATAAAACAACCCAGGACCTCCTCCGCAATACAAAACAACAGGGAAAATAACCAACCTCGGCGTCCCATTCAACAGCACTGATATTTTGGACGACCGAAGAACCACCTCCACCCAACGCACAAATGTCTCGGAGAAACCAAAACGGCGCAAGACATGTAGTAAAAAATCCCACCTCAATGTGTCGAATGCCTTGCGAATATCGATTTTCAGTATCATATTCGAATCTGTGCGTCCCTGTAAGACATTGAACCCTTCAGATACCAAGGCAATACACTCATGAATTTGTCTACCCAAGATAAAACCAAACTGAGTCGGAGATAAATAATCAGCAATAATCGAACCCAAGCGTGTAGCCAATATCTTCATGATAATCTTGAAAAGGAAGTTGCTCATGACAATCGGGCGGAAGTTTTCAATGACATTTGCATCCTTAGTCTTTGGGATGAGCGCCATGAAACTGGCATTCAATCCCAGAGGTAGTGACGAATTACTAAAGAAAGAGCGAACAGCGTCTGTTACCTCAGCAGAGATGACATCCCAGAAATGGCGGTAAAAAATCCCATTGAACCCATCAGGCCCCGGAGAACTGTCTGAGTCCATATCAAACACCGTGGTCTGCACCTCAAAATCCGAGGGAATGGCTGTTAGGCTGGCATTATCCCGCCCCAACCATTGGAGTGAGCACTGTCGACTAGCGAGAAATCCGTGGCAGAGCTCCCGGTTTCCGCTAAAATGAAATAATATGATTCCCAAGGACCGTAGCATCATCAGTGAAATTCCCTACCACCATAAGCCCCTGAATCCCCGCGCGGCCTATACGAATCTGGCTACGCCGATGAAAAAATGTTGTGTTACGATCCCCATCCTTAAGCCAGGTAGTGCGGGCCTTTTGCTTAAGGAATTCAGACTGTGACTGCAATGTCTGCGAAAGCTTCAACTGGCCGTCCAGCTCGCTATCCCGGAGAGAGGAGGTATAGCCCAAAGCCTCAATATCTGCCTGAATCTGACGAAGATGCTCCATCTGGCTATCCACGCTACGATTAACATCCCCAAACACATCCCTATTCCAATCTTTAATAATATATCGCAACCGCTTGAGCTTCCTCATGACACGCAATAAAGGGTTGTGCATGTCACATGGAGAGCCCCAAGAGGTTGTAACTAAATCCCGGAATGAATCGTGGTGAACCCACATACGCTGAAAACGAAACGAACCGGACCGGTAATGGCCGAAGAACAAGTAACCAAAATGGGGTGGTGATCGGATCCAATGCGAGGAAGAACTAAGCCCTTGACATCCTTCCAAAGTGCGAAAAAGGGCAAGTAGCCAGGGCTGTCAACTTAGCCTCGAAGTAAAGATAGAGGCCTTCGGGAGAGCACCAAGTAAATGAATTCCGTCACCAGTCAAAAAAACAAACGGCGTCCTCTATGAAATCCCCGAAATCCTGGCACGAGGCTTGGGAAAGAGTATCATTGCGCGAGCGCTCATGATGTCCCAAAACCGCATTGAAATCCCCAACAAGCAACAGATCAGCCAGACCCAAACTTCGCAAATCCAACCATAGCTCACGTCGTGCAATGTAATCACACAAACCATGTGTAAAGCCAACATGAAAAATCAAAGAACCAAATTGAACATGGAAAACAATACAATGGGTAGAAGACTGACTGATTTAGAATTGTGATAGTGGAGTCGTGAAGTACCCAAATGTCTGGCCGCCCATTCACTTGAAAACTTTGTCCCGCAAGAGTCAAACCCAGGCTATGCCAATAAGAGTCGGAAATAGTCGAAAAGTCCACCTTAAGTTCACAAATAGCCATAATGGAAGGCTTATGCTTATGACATAAGCCTTAAGAACATTGCGAGATGCAACATTCCCAATCCCCCTGATGTTCCGTAAGATGCAATTCATTGAGACAGTTGGGAGTCGCCCGTGACGATCGCACGGTGAAAACAGTGTGTGGGCGCGTAGCGCAGTATGATGATTGGGGATGATCCACTTCATCCGCATAGTCCGCCCATTTTTTGGAAGGCGCAAAGTTCATCTCGTGTGGTTCTCAACTTTCTATTTCAATAGTAACGTCATGAGCGGGCGGCCACGGCCCGACATAACTTTTTGGAGAATTCGATCTTTAGTCAATCCAAAGAGCTGTCCCGGAAGACATGACTCAGAGCACGAATAGGCTTCCCCAAAGGATATTGTACTGTGATAGGCATAATTGTGAGGCCGAGACGGTTCTCGTCTTCGAAGTCTCGGCATTGGGCGATGACCCCTAGCCGAAACTCAACGTGGTCATCTGCGGGTTGTTGATCCTGGGATTCGACTGAACCAAGAGCCTCCAAGGTGTTACCAAGATGGATTTCTGGAGGGCAAGTGACTATGGCACGAAGAGGAGATCCTGCGCGCGTAGTCGAACCCGTATTTCCCATTGAGTCATCAATGGCCTTTGCCCTCGTGTCTGCTGAACAGACGATAAACTCTACGAACCCCGAACGCCCTTGCTGAATTGAATTGTTGCGATTAGCGGCTCTTGTGGCCGTCCCTAGGCTTGACGTGCGCCCATCCTTGTCCATATTACCCACTTTGTGTTAAAATGACAAGAAGTGTAGAGTGCCCGTAACATCGCACCTCGAGCAAAATGCGGGTAGTTTTTCATAAGTGACGGAAACAAAAGAGCACTTGCCAGTGCGTTCAACCATAATGTGTTCCTCCAAAAGTTTGGAGAGGTCAATATCCACCAAAACCCGAACAAAATGGCCCAAAGAACCATCCAGAGAACGCTGATCAATCTGTAATGGATTCCCAATAGCACTGGCAATCCCCATGATGTTATTGGGGTCCTAGTATTCCAGACTGAGTATAAAAATCCATACCCAAACACTGGCCACTGAAGTTTGTACCTTATAAGGATTGAAGTCTGGCACCCACGGAGATAACGGATAGTGCTAGGGTTAAGCATCCAATTAGTGCGTTTCTGCACCCGAGAACGATCCTGCGCACTAAACAATTTAACACAAAAGAAACCCTTGCCCAAGGGAATTAATTTCCATTCATTCGTAGTACCCCATAATTCCGATAGGCGTTTATGTAAAGGCATAGTCGCCCGTGGCTTATTACCTTTACCTAAAATAACTCTTCCAATTAACGAATAGGAAAATTCAGCGAGACGCTGTTGGTAGGCATTATCATCAATGGTAATGGAATAGTAGTCACCTTTTCGAACAGGTTTAGGGATAGAATTTTTACCAGAAACCACATTGGAAAACATATTGCCACAACCCTCAGGGGTAGTTGTGGAAGTCGTATGATGAGTACCTTGGGCATGCATGGTTGAATCCCTATCGTGGTGTGTACTGAAACAATTTTAGCAAATGAGAGGCAAAATTGGATTGATCAATGTGAGAGGTGTCGATAATGTGAGGTGCACCCTTGGGACCATATCTTTGGCGAAGGGGTCGAGGATGGGATTCCGTGGAGATGGTCGACGGCGGCCTGGGGGTCATCACTCCCCCACGGGGGCGTCCCCGGAAGTGGAAGGCGGCGGCCCCCATGAACAACCAAAGGAGGGCCAGCCCCCCCATGGACATAGGAATCCATGGGGGGTAGAAAAAACGCCCATCATGGGCGTTGAATGAGATCATGTGCGTGGTGGGGGACCACAGATGCAGTTGGAGTGTTGGGGTGGGGGGGGACCAGTTGAGGGTGGACGTCGCGCGTGTACGAGGTTGTTGATGTGGTGGGGACCTGCGTACCAGGTTGTTGTGGGGGAGCAGGCCCGGAGGGATGCTGCGTACTAGGTTGTTGCGGGGGAGCAGGCACGGAGGGATGCAGGTACATGGCTTGAGGGACCAGCCCAGCTGGCATGTATTGTTGGGGCGGTGTAGGGGCTGCAGGCTTGGGGATGAACGTCGCTGGGAGACCATAGTGCGATAGCAGGGACGAAGGAAGGGGCTGCGTGGTATATCGCTGTGCACGCTGCACAACGCTTGGTGCGCAATCGGACAAGATGGAGGGTTGAGGACGTGGTTGATGGGGCGCGTAATTGGAAGTGAAGCCATGGAACTCTGATGAGGGCATTAGGGCAGCCGGTGGCGGTGCCGGTGGCATGGTAGATGGACGGAAATCAGGAGAGAGAAGGGAGAGAAAAAACCCTACTCATCAGTTTATCTAAAAAAGATATAAAAACCCAAGATCATGCAAATTAAATTTATTTAAACTAGAGGAAAAATAGAAAATTTACCTCTTTCGACGATTTTCTTGTTCTTCTATTGTTCTTGTTGATCCATTGAATCTTTGAATCTCAGTAAACACCATGATCTTCCAATTCGATCCTCCCTATTAATGGCAAAATGTGGGCACCAAAATAAAGTTCTAAGTTCCTAACTTTGATTCTCCTACGGAACAAATATGATTTCTCTCTCTATAATATGCTCTCGCTTATCGTCGGTCGTCGTCTCTTTTGAAGTTTCTATTCGTCTTCTCCGAGTTATCCATGGCGGATCCATCACTTCATGATCATTCGATTATACTTCCATCTGCCTCTCCATCTTTTTCAAATTCTATGGTTTCCAAGGTACACATGTGAACAAAACAACAAACGATCATAAGGTTTCTGGCGTCCATCCTTCACTTGGCCTCCCTTCGAATTTTAAACCACATGTGAAGAAAACTCTTCCTGAACCAGGGCTGTGCACAATACCTATGGCGGGCCTTGTCCCAAAAACCTGCTACTTACCGTCCTCACGTCCGGTTGCATCTGTTCAGCATCCTCCATCCCTGGTGATAAACATGTTGCAGAGGTTTCATGGGGGGACGCTCAAGTGGCTGTTGTCCGGGAGGGGCTATTCAAGGAAGGGATGACATCCATGCGCCTATTTACCCCATGGAACCAATGCCCATGGGGGGCGGCCCCCTGCTGGCTCCTTTGGGGGGCCGCTAATGGGGCAGCCATCCTTCGCTGCCCCATCCTCGGGGTGGCCTCTAGGAAGTTCTTCCAGGTACTGTTCAAAATGTGGTCCCCTCTCTAGAAGCTCAAGGAGTTGGCTGTGGTGTGCTCCCAAAGGTTGTTGCTAATCCCCAGCACCTGGATAGCCACCACTCTAACATTAACCCACATTTAGTTAACTCTTTTGTGAACAGGGTCTCTGGTAATTCTCCTGCTATGGATTCTTCAACCCCTCAGGTACCACATAACTCTCAGTCTTATTCCAATATTGTTTCTGGTGAGTCGTATTCTATCCTTGAACCTATAAAAAAGGGAGAATATTATTCTGTGATGATTGAAGAGAATATTTACAAACAATTTATTGTGGAATTTGCTAATGCTTTGATTGGACGTGTTATTCTTGGTAACGGTAATATGCCATGGCCTATTATGCCATTTCAAAAACGATTTTCGAAATTATGGGGAAATACTAATGATGGGAAATTAATTCCCTTGGGTAAGGGTAATTTCTTTGTTAATTTTCAATGCTCATGATTGATCTAGGGCTCAAGCTCGTGTTTCTTGGGCTATTAATCCGAGTTCCATTAGTTTGTCCCCTTGGATGCGATTTTAACCCCCACAAGGTCACTACTTCCATTGCCAATGTTTGGGTTCGTATATATGAGTGAAGTATTGAATATTCGGACCCTAGTTTCATTGTTGGGGATTGCCAAGGCCATCGGGACCCCGGTTCAGATTGATAATAGGTCCTTGAATGGTTCTCTGGGTCATTTTGTTCATGTGTTGGTTGAGGTGGATCCTGCTAAGCCTTTACAGGATTATATTATTCTGGAACGTATAGGACATTGTTCATTCGTGGCTGTCAGTTATGAAAAACTCATTGTTTTTTCTTCTAGTTGTTGTATCACGGGTCACACCTCGGCTCCCTATCGTTGTATGGGACCATCGGCTGAGGCTGACGAACCTATTGGACGTCCCACATCTCGAAGGGGACGTTCTATGGTTCGCCAAACTTATCCTCCTATTAATAAATCTAACGATAAAGGAAGGTCGTTGTAAACTCAATGGATGATGCGGTCTCCTCTGGGGGTGGCGGTTTCTCTCCCTCTTGCTTTTGTGCTGCCTTAGCAAATGAGGATTGTGATTCTGATCCCGTAAATACTCTACTTACTACTTCAGTTGATTCAAATGCTTTTGATTTGCCCACATTTTTTGATATTCGGAAATAGCCTCACACTGTTCAGTATCGCTTGGAGAAACCGATTCTCCACCTATGGCATGCTATTCGGGATAAATCCTTTGATTCTGCCAAACAACGTCTTTTAGCTGATATTTAAAGAGGTCCTCTGCCTCCTCTCCATAAGATTTCTATTACTCAAGCATCTGATGGTCCTAAGGCCCTCATGGCGGTTACTAAAAAATGGGGGGACTTAATGATAATTCTGCGAACAATACATCAACGTCTCCATAGTGGATTATTCTTCCAAACTCTTCGCAATGAATTGCCTCTTTTGGAATATTCAAGGGATTGGGAACATTTCCTCCCGCAATATTTTTAAGGAATTATGTAAGTTTCATAAACCTTCCGTCGTTGCTATTGCTGAACCAAAAGTTGATTTAGGCATTTTTTCGGATTCTTATTGGGATAGCTTGGGTTTATAGTTTGTCATGCAGAATTTTTAGGCTAATTTTTTTTGAATAAATTCTAAAATATATATAAAAAAAGGAAAAGAGAGTATTCCTGATCACAAGCTGATCAGGTAACCAAAAGTAAGCCTGGAAACAATGTCATAAATGAAAACAAAATGGTCAGGAGCTCGAAAAATTTAAATTTTAGAAGAAAAGAAAAAATCGAGAAAATTGATCTTAAGGCAAAATAGAAAGAAAGCAATTCTCTCTCTAGGGTTTTTTTCTCTTCCCTCTCTTGAATTCTGATCGGCCGTCTCCTATGCCTTCGGCGCCGTCGCCGGTCGCTCCCCCCATGTCCTCGCCGGAGTCTCAAGGGCTTTCTGGTTTAACTTCGAACTTTGTGCCTTACCATGCACGATCGCAAGAACAAATTCCTCCTCAGCCTTCTGCACGTCTATGCACCGGGCAGCCCATTGACGAGAAACCATCGACGACGGCATCGTTCTCCTTCTACGGGTTGCCGTGGAATTTTATGTTGTCCAAAACCTCCCGCAGCCCGCCTCCATTGAAGTACGCAGCAAGCAAGGGTCATCACGCAAGACGCCACCCGCCTTCGTCCATGACCCCCTCGCACCTGCCATCGCTCACGATCACCACGCGCGCCCCCTACGGCTGCCCCTACAGGCCCCTGCACATCCCATGTGGGTGGTAATTTGGGGCAGCGCCCCTCATGCTCGCGCCCCTTGGGCGTCCTTTACCCCCATGGCTGCCTATATCCATGGGGGCCGCCCTCCTTTGGGAGCTAATGGGAGCGGCTGCCAAGACTTCCCGGGGATGCCCCCCAGGGGTGATGACCACTGGGCCAATGTCAACCATTCTCAGCGCATCCCTCCTTCATGCCCGTCCATGAATGCTGCTCAACCTGCTGGAAGCTACGACTACATGGGTTCCCCCCATGCATCGTACCCTCGACAATCATTTCATGATTCTAATACTCATATTCACTTGGCCAATTCTTTTGCAAAAGTGGTTTCGGGAAATCCCTATCCTTTGGATTCTACTTCCCACATGCCACATGTAATATTGCTTCATTTTCTCATATGGTTTCTGGTAAAATGCATTCTATCCCTAAACCAGTTAGGAAAGGGGATTATTACTCTGTTACTATTGACCAAAATGTTTAGCAACAACGCCTTGCTGAGTTTTCTTATTCTTTGATCGGGCGGGTTATTTTGGGCAAAGGTAACAAACCATGGCCTACTATACTCTTGCATAAAGGCTATCCGAGCTATGGGGTATTAAGAATGATTGGAAACTAATTCCCTTGGGCAAGGGATATTTTTGTGTTAAATTATTTCATGCGCAGGATAGAGCTCGGGCTCAACAATGTACCAATTGGGCGCTTAACCCGGGTACTATTCGACTCTCTCCATGGGTCCCGAATTTCAACCCTTATAAGGTGCATACTTCTGTGGCCAGTGTTTGGGTCTGCATCTTTGAGCTCGGTTGGAATCGGGATCCCAATACCATCCTGGGATCGCCGGTGCTATTGAAACCCATTACAAACCGATCATCGATCGCTTGATGGTTCTCTCGGCATTTCGTTTGGGTCTTTGGTTGATATTGATCTTGAAAAGCCGTTGGAGGACCACATAATGGTGGAGCGAGTTGGCCAGTATTTTTTTGTCTCAATCAGTTATGAGAAACTCCCTGAGTTTTGTTCAAAGTGTAACGTTACGGGACGCTCGATGGCTTCTTGCCGTCTTAATACCGCGGAAAACTCAGCTAAGGAAAGACGCACATCTCCTGACAATGGACGTTCGAGGGCCTCAGCAACACGTCTGAACTTTGCTCAAGGTGGACGCTCCAGGGTTCAGAAAGTTTATCGTCCTATGCAGCAGGACAAGGGCAAGGCCATTGATGACTCAATGGGAAATACGAGTTCGACTATGTGTGCGAGTTCCCTACTTGCGCGCAATAGTCACTTGACCTACGGATATACAACTTGGTAATACTTTTGAGGCTCTAGATTCAGATGATACCACCGATCAACCATCCGCAGATTCCCATGCAGATTATCCATCTAGGGAAAACGTCCCCATGGCCCCTACTTCCAACACAGGCCCCGTCTCACTATCCTGCCTATTACGGTTCGATCCATTGGAAAAGCCAATCCGGGCTCTTAGTCGTGCCTTCCGGGACAACTCCTGGGACTCTCGCTAAATCCAGTTAATCCGAGATATTCTTGAGGACCATCACCAACAATCCATGACGTTACTATTGAGCCAGATCGCTTCAGGGCCAAATGAGTTAGATTTTGCGACTTCAAAGTGATGGGAAGATTACGCGGATGAAGTGGCCAATTCGCGACCATCGGTTCTCGCGAAACACCACACTCCCTGTCTTTACCGTGGGTCATCATGGGCGCCACCCCCCACCGTCTCAATGAATTGCATCTTCCTCGAACATCAGGGATAGGGAACATTGCCTCTCATAATGTTCTTAAGGCGTTATGTCATAAACATAAACCTTCCATTTTAGCTATTTGTGAACCTAAAGTGGACATTTCATCGATTTCTGATTCTTGTTGGAGTGGTTTGGGACTGAGGTTCGTGGCTCAGAGCTTTCGGATCGTCCGTATATTTTGGTCTTATGTGATGCTGGTATTTCTGTCCATAGTCAGGTTTGGTCTTCCTCTCAATGTATTATTCTGCAAGTTCAATTTGGTTCTATGCTTTTTCATATTGGCTTTGCTCATGGTTTGTGTGATATTGCTCGGCGTGCGCTTTGGTTGGATTTGAGGAATTTGGGTCTTACTGATCTGCTGCTTATTGGGGATTTTAATGTTGTATTTGGGACATCATGAGCGCTCTGGTAGTGGTATTTTATCCCAAGCCTCTTGTCAGGACTTCAGGGTCTTCTTGGAGGATGCTGGTTTATTTGCGGTGCCGACTACGGGGAATTCATTTACTTATGCTCCCCCCGAAGGCCTCTATCTCTCCTTCAGGCTAAGTTGGATCGAGCCCTAGCAACTTGTCAATTTTTCTCTTTTTGGCAAATTGTCAAGGGCTTGGTTCTTCCTCGCATTGGATCCAATCACCATCACATTTTGGTTTCTTGTTCTTCTCCCATCAGCAGGGGTCCGGTTCTGTTTCGTTTTCAACGCATGTGGCTTCATCATGATTCTTTCAGGGACATTGTTACTGCCTCTTGGGCACTCCCGTGCGCGTCACCCTGTCCTTTGCTGCGTGTCATGTGGAAACTCAAGAGGCTGCGACAGACTATAAAGGTTTGGATTAATAACGTCTTTGGGGATGTCAATCGTCAGGTGGATAATCAGATGGAGATACTTCATCAGATTCAGGCAGATATTGAGTCCGAGGGGTTCACCGAGGCACGCCGGGACATGGAATTTGATGCTCAAAATTCTCTATCTCGCATGTTGCTATTACAATCTGAATTCCTCCAGCAGAAAGCCCGCTCGGCTTGGTTAAAGGATGGGGACCGCAACACGACATTTTTCCATCGCTGTTGTCAGATTCGGAATCGACGCTCGGGGATACAAGGTCTGATGGTTGATGGTAGTTACTCAGAGGATCCGGTTGTTCTTGTAAATCATATTATTTCCTTCTATACGGACCTCTTCGTAGACACAGGACACACTAGTTCGGATTATACTTTGGTTGACCAGGTCATTTCTCCTACAGTTAGCACGGTAGAAAATGCTCTCTTGATGGCTATTCCTTCGGAGTTAGAGATAAAAGATGCGGATTTTGATATGGGTTGGGACAACCATTCTTTACCCTCGGATTTGGAAATCCGTGAGGTTGTTTTTTATCTTGATTCGGATAGTTCTTTGGGGCCTGATGGTTTTGGTGGGGTCTTTTATCGTAATTTACGGGATATTATCGCGGGGATGTGATTGCGGTTGTCCGACACTTTTTCACTACTAGTATTTTGCATACGGGCTTAATTCGAATTTTATGGTTTTAATCCCTAAAACCAAAGATGCTATGGCTATTTAGTGTTTCAGACCCATTGTCATGAGTAATTTCCTTTTCAAGGTAATTACCAAGATTTATGTGAATCGTTTTGGGGTGATTACTAGTAAAATACTTTCCCTTACTCGGTTTGGCTTCATTCCGGGCGGATACATTCATGATTGTATTGCGGTGGCTTGAAGGATTCAAATTTTGCAGAATGCGGAGACAATAACATGATCCTCAAATTGACATCGAAAGGCTTTCACACTTGAGTGGGATTTCTATCCTGGCTTAATGGTTCACCAGTGGGTTACTTTCCCGCCGTGAGGCGTACGCCAAGTGTGATGCCCACTCCTATTACTACTATTAAAAATATATAAATCTTGCAACTCGACCACAAACTCTATTTTTTTTTAAATAAATGCGATAATATATATAAAAATGAAAAAGAGTATTCTGATCACAAAATGATCAGGAGTAACCAAAGTAAAGCCTTAACAAAGACAAAAGAAAATAACGAAATGGTCACAAGCCGACCATATGGCTGAATGGTTGGGGCCTCGTTAAAACCTTCAAGGTAAAACCCACCTATGTGGGAAAAACCCCGGAAGGAAAAAGAGTACCCCATGATAAAAGCGCCCCAAAAGCCGACAAGACTGAAAATGCGACGCACTAAGGAACAAACCTATAATTCGATTGGCCAACATAATCCCGAGTGAGGGATGGATAATGGGCCGGGTGAACCCCACCACGTATCCACTGCGACGACTTGCTTAGAATATTCGCTACCGGTTTCCTTCCCTAAAGATGTGCGAGACCACAAAATCCATTTGAGAAAGAAGGTGGAGAGTGTATCTCCACATACTCAAATGGCGCCACGAACACCAATGGATTTCTTACGCAGCAACTCCACCACATGACCGAGTCCGACTCCAGCCATAGTTGGTTCCAACCCTTCGAGGATGCGTATTGGATGGCCCGCATAGCCGCTGTAAGTTCGCCTCAAAAGCAAAACCAAAACCACATCGTTCCACGAAGCACCCGCGAAAAAACCCCTACGATTGCGAAAGACACGGAAGCTGGAGATTTCGGTGCCCCAGGCGCTACCATCTGTGTTAACTTTGATCCATCCCTAAAAGGTTTCGCCAAGTGACTGCACAATCTTTGGGGCTGTCTAGGGCACCCGAGGAGAACACGAAGTCTACGGAGAATGAAGAGGTCCTCGTGATCATTATGCATGCAACCTCGGTCCAAGGAAGATGACTCGAGTGGGACACGGGCGTAGGATGGCCGCCTCGGTGTCGAAGTCTTGTTGTTGAAGGTCAAGTCATTTCGATTTCCCGGATGAGCCAAATCACGGAAAGAACAGCCGCGCGCCAAAGAAAGCCCACGATCACTTTGAAATGAAAACGCATCAAACGCACTTAAATTCATTAAAGCTATAAGCCCTAAAGTAATTGATATTAAAGGCATCAAAAATCCACGCCAGGGCCTCTGCCAAAACCACAAGAGACAAATAAATGATCAACAGATTCATTGTTAGCACAACAAAGACCGCAAACCGAGGGTCTGTGAAGGAGCCACGCGAACGCAAAACGTCAAAAAGCGCAAGACGATTGTGGATAGCCCGCCAAGCCACAATCGAGCGTCTTTCTAGGAATGTGAGGAGACCAAATCCGGAACCCCAATGAACCGTTGGGCGCAAGGACGCGCAAAATGTGTAGGCAGATTTCTGAAGTGATACAACCATCATCAGTGAAGCCACCCGTGTATCCCAAGCGATCTTTGGAGCGATGGGGACTCTAACAATATCTCGGACCATATCCAAAAAGCATCAATGAATGAGAAAGTAAAGTGCCATGTCCCATCATAAAAATAATCCGAGATGCGATGTCGAAATAAGTGCTTACTCCTCGGGAATCCCAATCCTATCAGCAATGATGTAACCCAACCAATTATCCACCCAGAATCGAACTCGGGAATTGCATCCGGAATCCAAATGGCAGCCTCCAAGAAACCCGAGATCCCAGGCGAATCCCTCTCCGGATGGAAGAGGGGATGAAAGAACGGCGTGGAGATCCATCGAAGCCAAGAAACGCCTACGGAGGATGTTGTAAACCAAAGAGTTTGAAGTCATAATCTTCCATCCCAACTTCATAAGGAAAGCATTGTTGGCGACCACAATAGACCGTGCGCCCAAACCGCCTTCCGCCCGCGGCATGCAACAACGGCTCAATTAACCACCACAGATCCTTTCGAGTTCACATCGCTATCCGGATGAAATTACGCATTGCCTTTTCCATTTCTTTGTAACAAAGTTACGGGCCACTTGTATACCATCATCGTGTGCACAAAGGAGGTAATCACCGAATTCACCAAACAAATGCGGCCAGCAATAGACAGAGCAGAACCTTTCCACCTTCGAACTTGAAAATAATCTTGTCGAAAATGGATTGAAGGTGGCCACTTTGGCGCACCCTTGAAGATGGGGGCGCCCAAGTAGATTGAGGAAAGCGCCCATATGCATCCCACTAATCGTCTGAATATGACCTCGCACATGATTGGAAACCCGGCCTCCAAAAACTCTTTAGATTTATTAGGATTGAAAATCTGACCCGACATGTCTCGCATAGAGTTAAGTATCGAATAATGGCATGTGCCTTTGCTCGAGGATGCCCCACACATAATCACAATGTCATCTGCATACATAATGGATGAGGGAAAACCACCTGATTAGGCGCCGAAAAGGTCAATAGATTCTTGTTAACCGCGTCCTCGACCAATCTACTCGTAACGTCCTCCGCGATGCAAAATAGCGAGAGAGATAATGGATCTCCTGTCGAACCCCTCGAAAGCAAGAGAAATAACCCATTGGCGACCCATTCAAAGATCAAATTCTCGAAGATCAAGGATGATCTCAATCCGGTGAATGAACCCTTCGAGAAACCAAAGCGGCGTAACACGTGAATCAAGAAGCCCCGATTAAGCGTATCAAATGCCTTCCGGATGTCAATCTTTAAGATCATATTGACATCATTACGACCTGTAAAATATTGAACCCCTCGAGACCAACGCATACAATCATGGATCCATTGCCGGGATAAAGCCAAACCGGGTAGGCGACAAGTAAGAAGAGATGATCGAGCCCATTGCGTCGCCCGAATCTTGGTAATAATCTTAAAAGGAAATTGCTCATCACGATCGGTCTAACAATATAACAATATAACAATAGAAGCAAGACCAAAATGAACCAAAAAATAAGCCCGACAGGTCGTCATCCATATCCATGATCCTCAAAACTTGGCAAAGCTACAACATTGCATAGTAAGCCAACAGACTCAGGTATTCTCATGCTCACCTGCAATACATGAATTACATGAGCTAAAGCTCAAAGTAAAAAAAATCATGCATGTCCAAAGAATAGCAATGGTTTTCCAACATGCAATGCTAACGTGTAAAATTCATGAATCAAAATACTTTTCTCAAATCATTTTCTCTCGTTTGGGCCCCTGACCCAACTACTATGCACCTGAAAAGAGCTCTGCACACAACAATAATCAAATGGCCAAGGGTCCCCTACTTGCGTCCCATATGTCCGCCAAGAAGTATCCCACCCCATAGGGTCATAACAAATGGTCCATCCTCCTGTGACCCACCGAGAACCCATCTCCCATCTAGCTTTGTGTTCACCAGGAAGTACCCCACTTGCTATACTTAAACCTTATATCATAAAGCATGCCCAACATGCCTCGGTGCACTAAAAGTGGTCAACAAACATCTATTTTCTTCCGAAAATAATTTTGTGCATGCAAATATCCTCTTATAATATGCATGCACATGCAAATGCTATGATGACATGTTCAATGGTTCACCAAACACCATATTGCATCATCTTGCAATCCAACATGCATCACATAATACCCAAATATATTCAGGAAGATACCACAATCACATATAATACAATTAATTCAAATAATACTATGTCCATGCATTACAGTTGCAGATGGATTTTTACTTACCTTTCACCCTTGATATATTATTGAAAGATAGATAAATGACTTTCACCCCTAATCTTATGTGTAAGACACCTGTAAAAATATAAGCATCAATTTATATTCTAAACCATTAAATTTACTATACCGAAATTTCACACATGACCTTAATATATTTAAGTCCCTCTGAATTATCTTGATTTCTCAATTTGTATGTACACTGAACAGGTATATTATTCTAAATTATGTAATAATCCATTAATATTAGACATTATTCCATTTTCTTTTTTTTCTTTGTTTTTCTTAATTTTCTTAAATAAGTTGGGAGTACTAGTTGGAGGGGAGGAGATAAATCTCAAAGAAACTGAGAGATACTGGGTTCAAACCCCGGTCAACACCCTTATAAAGGGTGTCCAAAACAAAATCGAAATGGTCACAAGCCGACCAAATAACTGAATGGTTGGGGCCTCGTTAAAACCTCCCAAGGTACAACCCACTCTTGTGGGAAAAACCTTTTGCAGGAAAAAGAGTACCCCCCATAATAGGCGTCCAAAGATAAGGAAATAAAGCACGGGATGCATTATCTAACAAATCTATAATTTGATTGACCAACATAGTCTTCCGTGAGAAAAGAAACAATATCCGTAGGAGGGACTCCCCACCAAGTCGCCGATTGCGACTTCTTGCTCAGAAGGTCGGCCACTCTATTTCCTTCATGATATATATGCGAAACCACCAGATTCATCTGAGAAAGCAAATGAAGAGTATACCGCCATTCGCTAAGATGACGCCATGGGACAGCAACAGATCTCTTATGAAGCAAGTCCACAACGTAAACATAATCTGACTCTAGCCAAAGTTGAGTCTAGCCCTTATCGTATGCATAATGAATGGCCCACATAGCTGCCACCAACTCAGCCTCAAAAGCATACCCAGCACCACAGCGTTCCTCAAAGCACACCCGAATGAAGCCTCTACAATTCTGGAAGACCCCAGAAGCTGTAAGGCTTCCTGGCGTCCCCGAAGCGCTACCGTTTGTATTCACCTTGATCCATCCCGGAAGGGTTTTTTGCCAATTAACTTGCACAATCTTCGGAGCTTGTCTAGAGCGCCTAGGCACACGAAGCCATCTGAGGATGAAAAGATCGACTTGAACATTATTCATGCATCCTTGATCAAGCGAAGAAGATTCAACAATAAGCACCCGAAGATGAGTATGGCCACATCCAACGCGTCTAGAGTTTATCTTTAAAATCCAAATCTTTCCTGGATATGCCAAATAAGCCAAACATACAGGACAAAGCTGCCACACGCCATAAGAAAACAACCTGATCACTGAAACGGAAAGTCATTAAGCGCACCAGAAATTCATTAAAGCTATGAGCCATAAAGAAGTGAACATCAAATGAACCAAAAATCCATCTCCAAAGATCCCCTGCAAAGAGACAAGAGACAAACAAGTGATCAGCAGTTCAGCAAGCACAACAAAGACCACGGACCAATGGGCCAATAAAGCCCCTAGGCGCACTAAGTCAAAAAACACAAACGATTCTCGAATAGCTCGCGGATCACAATCGAACAGCGTTCCGGAATGTGAGGAGACCAAATCCAAGAACCCCAGTGGACCATAGGAGAATGAGGCCGAATATGTGAATAACATGCCTTCAAAGTAATATTCCCATTATTGGAGTGCATCCGGACCCACGTGTCCCTCGAGGATGGTGCGATGGGGGCGCGAACAAGATCCAAATAAGCCTCAATAAACGAGAAGGTGAAATGCCGGACTCCTCGTAGAAGTACTCAAACATACGTTCCCAAAATAGATATATGTACCCATGCCGAATACCAATTCTATCTGCAATGCAGTAACCCAACCAGTTGTCAATCCAAAATAATACCTCGGAATTATACCCAGGGATCCATCTAGACTCTGCTAGACAATCTTCAATGTGAGGCCTAATCCCAAAAACCGGATCGTGCAGGAAAGGAAGGAACGATCTGCGAACTAAACCGTCGATGTCAAGTCACGTTTCCTTAGGATCTCGTTCCAAAGAATCCAAGTCATAACCTTCCAACCCGGTTTCATCGAAAAGCATTATTAGCCACAGTAATCAAGCAAACACCCAGGCCCCCTTCTGCCCGAGGCATACAACATCAAGCCCAATTCACCACCACCGAACCTTTGGAGTTAACATCACCAGCCCAAATAAAGTTACGCATAGCCTTCTCCATTTGCTTAAGCGAGGATCTCGCCACTTGTAAACCATCATCGTATGCACAAAGGAGCTAGCGATCACTGAATAACCAAGCAAACTCTACAAACAATAGATAATGTCGTCCCCTTCCAACGCCAAAATTTCGGGATAACCTTGTCAAAAACATGCTACAAGATCACGGCCTTTGGAGCACCTTTAAATATTGGGGCTCCTAAATAAACCGTAAGGAAGGCACCTAACCGAATACCCATAATAGACTGAATACGCCCACGCACACAAATGAGAAACCCGAGTGCGAAGTAAACTTTTGATTTACGAGGATTGGAGGCCTCGCCTAAAAATCAGCATACATCATGAGGATCTTAAGAAGGGTGCGGGCATTAGCCGAGGAGGCCCACACATAATAACAATATCATCGATAAAGAATCAAAGAGGAAAGATAATATCCTGAGGTGCCTTTGAACGGCCCGGTGGTTACGAATCACCGCTTCCTCAATAAGCTTGCTCAAAACTTCCTCCACAATGCAAAAGAGTAGAGGAGATAGAGGATCACCTTGTCTAACCCCTCTAAAACAAGAAAAGTATCCCACGAGGTGAACCGTTAAGTAATATCAAAATCCTGGATGACCGATGAGTAGCTTCTTGGAGGTTGCTTTGTTGAGCAATGCGGATTTGGGTTTGCTTTGGAGGCGAGTTAATTGCGATTATTAGGGCGATCTCCTCGTGCATCATAAGGGTTGGATGCACCTTTTGGTAGAATTAGATTCATCTCTTTCGTAATCGTGATGGCTCCATCCCGTGGCGTCTTCTTGTTCACTGGAATTACTCGATGCACTTAGTCTCACATATGAACTTTATATATTCTCACATATATCGGGAGAGAAATCGTGTGGCGGTCGTCTCGAAATTCTCGGAATCAAGTGGTGGGATTACGCATATTGGCAATCGGCCGAAAGTTGTCAATGGTATTCGCATCTTTAGTTATCGGAATGAGGACCATAAAACTAGCATTCAACCCCGAAGGAGGGTCGAACTAGTAAAGAAAAAATGGACAGCGGTGCTAACACCTGCTAAAATAATGTCCAAACAATGACGATAAAATATCCCATTGAAACCGCCCCCAAGAGAACTATCGGGACCCATCAAAAAGCGCCTCCCGAATCTCCGGATCCATAGGAATGGCCGTTAAAAGAGCATTATCTGTCGCCACCACCTTCGGAGTAATGACTTGATAAACCATAGAATAATCCGGGAATGGGACCCCCGAGTCGAGAAAACTCCTCATAAAAGGAGGTAATGTGATTCCCAAGAACAACTGGAATCTCCGAGAAGTTACCATCAATCATCAAACCCCGAATCCCGAACATCTCTCTCGGATCTTACAACGACAATGAAAATATGCGTGGGAACGATCCCCATCCTTAAGCCAAGCCGAACGAGCAATGGAGCCCCTCAGGAATTGATTACAATAACAACATTTTGGACAGAGCGCTTTGGACTTCAAATTCCAATTCACGACGAGCAGAGAGAACCCCAAAGCCTCAATATCCGCTTTGAATCGCGAACTTTCTCCATCGACTATCCACCCCGACGATTTACATTACCAAAAACATCCTTATTCCAAACCTTAATAGCCTAACGTAACAATTAAGTATCTATGTCACCTTCTTGGTTATCTTCTCGTTGGTGACATGACTCGGGTTCATCAACACATGGATTAATGCCACGAGTGATGTATATATAGGCTCCGATCTAGGTGGGATTGGTGGAATCTTGTTAAGAACCAGGAGATGCATGCATAATTCATTAACTTCGAATCATTGTTGGCTGGTGATTGATCCCGATAAAACCTTTCATTTAAAATGTAAAGATGTCGGTATAAATCAATACCCTTTTCCCATTATGAAATCTTTGGTGGAGTAGCATAACAATGTATAAATCCGAATGACATCTTTGTTCTGATCCACTTTTGCTTGTAACATTTCCTTCCGATTTTGAATCTTGACATACCATTCAAGAAAAGTCCAAAGATTGGATGACTGGTTGACTGGATTTTGGAGGAATGATAAAGTACTTAAATCGGCATTTCCACCGAATGATAGTAAAGGGTGGAAAGACACCACAAATACCATAGACCATCTTTCGGAATAGGAGTAGTAGTGGAAATGGTAAGGATCCCATAGAAAGGTTTATCGGGTAAAAGCATGCCCTCTCGAAAGGGATATTAACTTGAACAACAAATTTGCTAAGTGATAAAACATGAAATATTTTGCATAATTTTCTAAATCACTTAGGTCTTTGAAAGGTGTTTTTGTGGGGAAATTGGCCTTCATGATACGCCATTAATATAATCGGGAAAATACCTTTCGAGCAACATGATCACACAAACCATGAGCAAAACCAACATGGAAAACCAAAGAACCAAATTGAATTTGCAGAATAATACACTAAGAAGAGGACCAAACCTGATTAAGGACCGAGACATTGGCATCGCATAGGACCCGGATATCACGGGCGTCCATTCGCACGGAAGTTCTCGACAAAAACCGAGTCCCAAGCTATTCCAAAGTAAGAATCCGAAATGGATAAAATCCCACCTTAGGTTCACAAATGGCTAAAATAGAAGGTTTGTGTTTGTGACATAAAGCCTTAAGAACATTGCGAGAAGCAATGTTCCCGATTCCCGAATATTCCGGAAGATGCAATTCATTGAGACAAATGTGGGGTGGTGCCCACGTCGATCACACGATAAAAACATGCGTGTGGTGCATTGCGAGTCCGGATGATTGAGAGTCAACTTCATCTGCGTGAGTCCGCCCATCTCTTGAAGTCGCAAAGTTCATCTCATGTGGTGATGGGCGCTCCGGTTCGATGGTGACATCGTGCATGGTGGGGACGGTCCCGATGTGACCTTCCTGGAGGATTCTATCTTTAGCCGAGTCTAATGAGCTGTCCCAAAAGCACGGCTCGAGTCCGAATAGGCTTTCCCAAAGAATATTGAACCTTAATGGGCATAATGGTGGAGATCGAAATGAGCCGAGTCGGAAGCATTAGCCTTGGGAGATGGCTTCCTAGCCGGATAATCGGCCCGATAATGTCTGGGTTCTTGATCCCGAGAATCTCTTTGAACCAAGAACCTCGAATGTGTTCTGAGATGGATGCCCGAAGAGCAAGGGACTATTGCGTGGGGTGGAGAATTCGTGCGCATAGCTGAACCCAATTTTCCCAATGAGTCATCGATGGCCTTGCCCTTATCCTGCTGAATAGGACGATAAACCTTCCGTACCCTGGAGCGCCCGCGATGTAATGAATTCTGACGAGAAGCCGGCGCCCGTGAACGTCCATGGGCTGGTGATGCACGCCCTTCCGTAGCTGTATTACCCGCATTGTTAAGGCGACAAGAGGCTGTTGAATGTCCCGTAACCTGACACCACAAACAAAACTCAGGGAGTTTTTCGTAAACGACGGAAACAAAAGAACACTTGCTAGTGCGTTCAACCATAATGCGTTCTTCTAATGGCTTGGAGAGGTCGATGTCCACCAGAACCCGAACGAAATGACCCAAAGAACCATCCATTGATCGCTGATCAATTTGTAAAGGATTCCCAATTGCACTAGCGTTCCCCATGATGTTAGAGGGGTCCCAGTATTCCAAACTGAGTTCAAAGATGCGAACCCAAACGCTAGACACTGAGGTTTGCACCTTGTAAGGGTTGAAATCTGGCACCCATGGAGATAGATGGATAGTACCCGGGTTAAGCATCCAGGTTGTGCACTGCTGAGCCCAAGAACGGTCCTGCGCATTAAACAATTTGACGCAAAAAAATCCCTTGCCCAAAGGAATTAATTTCCAATCATCCTTAATAACCCATAATTCAGACAGACGTTTATGCAAGAGCATAGTAGCCCATGGCTTATTACCTTTTCCCAAGATGACCCTCCCAATCAAAGAATTGGAAAATTCAGCGACACGTTGTTGGTAAACATTATCACCAATGGTAATGGAATAATAATCACCATTTCGAACCGGTTTTGGGATAGATTGATTTTTACCGAAAACCACTGTGGAAAATAAATTAGCATTACCTGGGGGTAGAGTCGTGGAATCCATATGATGAGTACCTGCAACAATATTAGCAAATGTGTTTCCAAATTGAGATTGTGCATTGGGATAATGAGCCAAAAGTCGTAGGTTCATGGGATAATTGGATATCATTATCGGAGATATTCCAAAGAACCGGGAGTCTGCGTGTGGCCGTAAGGGGTTGTGGGCCGTGGGTGGGCATGCGGGAGGAATGCCCCGAGGATGGGAGATCGGCGTGGCCCGGGTCATCACTCCCCGGGAGGGGACCACCGTAGAAGGTGAAGTGGCGGCCGCCCCCTATAGGAACAGATTGGAGGGGGCCGCCCCCTATGGTTAATGGCAGCCATGGGGGTAATTGATGGGCTGCATCATGCGATGGGGTGGCCGCCCCCACGGCTTGTTCTCGTGGTCGCCGGCGGACATGTGGAAGAAGAGATGACCTTGTCGCCGGCGCCGATGACCTAGGCGGAAGGAAATTCCATCTGACACCGTAAAAGGATATGGGACCAGGAGCGTGTGTGTTTCCCTGGCTCTGCCGCGCGAGAATGTGGTGTTGCTCAGATGGAGGAGCATCCGCGACACCGAAACTCCGCAATACAAAAATGCGGAAGCTATTGTCGGCGGGATGGCATTGTCGATGGCATATCCGTGGGATGGGGTTGTAAGTGCGTGCGTGGGGACGACGTGCGTGGGAACCCCGTGCCACGCAACATGGGATGTCAACGGAGAGTCGATCGCCGGCGAAGAGGAAGAAGGCCATGGAGCCCTTCAACGACGTGACTGCATGGTGAATTGGCGTGGGGTTTGCGACTGAGGGTGGGATCAGAGGGGCTGTGGTGGACGATGGCCGTTGAGGTGGCCGGAAATTGGATGTGAGCCCAAGTAACTCCGTCATGGAGTCACCGGAGCAGTGAAGAAGACGACGGAGATGACGCACACACAGTGATGGTGAAATCGCACACACTAGGGTTTTTTAGGGCTTACGTAGAGCTTAAAAATTCGGTCAATATATAACTTTAAATAATAAGCGATCAAGATGAAATTAAAACTTCTTGATCCCATTATTCTTCACAGCAAGAATTTCCTTGTAGAAAGCATGGTAATGCTTCTCAGAATCATTGAACTATCCACTTGCATATCCACAATGATTTTCCCATCTTCTTTTTCAAGCAAAATGGCTCCCCAATATTCATTACTAGCATCAGTCTGGAGAATCCTTTGCCATGTACTTGGTATTTTCAATGGCGGAGGATTCCGGCATACTTGCATGAGTTGTTGAACTACTCTGGTTTGGGATGATCCCCAAGGTGGAGCATTCTTCTTGAGCATCTTTGAAAGCTGGTTAGTATATCCGAGCAATCCGAATGAAGTCTTCGATATAATTAACAATTCCAAGGAATTGAATGTGCGGGCCTGGCTGGTACTTTCCATCGATTATTTTGGATGACTGGTTGACTGGATTTTGGAGGAATGATAAAGTACTTCTAACTGGCATTTCCACTGAATGATAGTAAAGGGTGGAAAGACACCACAAATACCATAGACCATCTTTCGGAATAGGAGTAGTAGTGGAAATGGTAAGGATCCCATAGAAAGGTTTATCTGGGTAAAAGCATGCCCTCTCGAAAGGGATATTAACTTGAACAACAGATTTGGCTAAGCGATAAAACATGAAATATTTTGCATAATTTTCTAAATCACTTAGGTCTTTGAAAGGTGTTTTTGTGGGGGGAAATTGGCCTTCATGATACGCCATTAATATAACTGGGAAAATACCTTTCGAGGATACTAGCTGTAATGGCTGTGATCTGGACAGCTAATCTGGAACAAGATTGTGATTTCCTTTGATATGTTGAACTGTGAACTGATACTTGGAAAAACAATCTTTAAGTCGTGGCAATTGTTTCTATGGAACACCCTTGTTCTTGAGCTCCATAATTGCTAGAAATGATGTATTATCCATCCAAATTATGAAATGGTGACCAATAAGATGAAATTAAAACTTTTTTGAATAGATGCGAGAATATATAAAAATGAAAAAGAGTCGTCTCGATCACAGTGATCGTAGCCAAAGTAAAGCATGTAAACAACATCAAAGCGGATAATGTAATGGTCACAAGCCGACCAAATGGTGAATGGTTGGGGCCTCATTAAAACCTTCCAAGGTAAAACCCACCCTTGTGGAAAAATCCTTGGAAGGAAATAGAGTACCCCCCATAGGAAAGTGCGCCCAAATAACAGAAAGCAGACGCACTAGCTAGCAAACCTATCAAACCTATAGTTAGATTAGCCAACATAATCCTGAGTGAGGGATGGGATAATAGCTGTTGGGGGCGTCCCCCACCACATATCCTCGTGCGACGTCTTGCTAAGAATATCCGCTACCCGGTTGCCTTCCCTAAAGATGTGCGAGACCACGAAATTCATCTGAGAAAGAAGGTGAAGGGTGAACCGCCACCTACCCAAATGGCGCCAAGGCACATCTGTCGATCTCCTCCGCAGCAACTCCACCACATAGACCGAGTCTGACTCCAGCCATAGTTAATTCCACCCCTTCGAAAAAGCATAGTGAATGGCTCGCATAGCCGCCGATAGCTCCGCCTCAAAAGCGAAACCCGATCCACAACGTTCCACAAAGCACCCCGAAAGAACCCCCTACAGTTACGAAAAACCCCGAAGGCTGTTAGGCAACCGGGCGCCCCCGTAGTGCTTTCGTCTGTGTTAACTTTAGTCCATCCCGGCAAAGGCTTCTGCCATGTAACCTGCACAATCTTCGGGGCCTGTCTAGGGCGCCCAGGAACCTGTAGTCGGTGAAGAATAAGAACACGGAGGCGTAGGATGGCCGCCTCTAGTGTCCAGATCTTGTCGTGAAAGGTCAAGTCATTTATGATCTGCCAGATGAGCCAAATGCCTGATAATACGGAAACCCACCAAAGAAAAGAAACCTGCTCACTAAAATGAAAACCCATTAAACGCACCAGGAATTCATTAAAATTATATGCCCTAAAGTAGTGAATATCAAAAGAATCGAAAATCCACTTCCATAGGACTCCTGCAAAAGCACATGAGACAAATAAATGATCAACAGATTCCGCATCAGCACAACAAAGAACACAAACCGAGGGGCCTGTGAAGGAACCCCATGGACACAAGACGTCCAAAACGGCCAGTCGATTATGAATGGCGCGCCAAGTCACAATCGATCGTCTTTCTGGAATATTAGGTTACCAAATCCAGGAACCCCATTGCACCACCGGGAAATGTGGGCGCAAATATGAGTAAGCCGCCTTCGAAGAAACAATCCCATCGTCGGATTGAATCCATGCCCGCGCGTCCGACGAGTCCGGGGCGATCGGGATTCTAACAATATCCCGAACCATATCCAAATAAGACTCAATAAACGATAGGGTGAAATGCCAAGACCCATCGTAAAAGTAATCCGAGATGCGCTGCTGAAATAAATATCTGTACTCCTGCGGGATACCAATCCTATCTGCAATGGTGTAGCCCAGCCAATTATCCAACCAGAATGAAATGTTGGAGTTGCATCTGGGAATCCAACGGCAGTCCTCCAAGAACCCTGCTAGCCAAGGCCTAACCCCTCTCCAGATGGAAGATGGGATATACGAACTGCGAGGAGAACCCTCAGAGGTTAAAAAAAGCGTTTTCTGAGGATGCTGTAAACCAAAGAGTTTGAAGTCATAATCTTCCAACCCATCTTCATAAGGAAGGCATTGTTGGCAACCACGATGGAACGGATGCCCAAGCCTCCTTCCGCCCGAGGCATACAACAACGACTCCAGTTAACCACCACTGAACCCTTAGAGTTCACATTCCCAGTCAAAATGAAATTACGCATGGCTATTTCCATTTGCCGAAGCAAAGTTCTAGGCCACTTGTACACCATCATAGTATGCACGAAGGAGCTGGTAATCAAAGAATTCACCAAACAAATGCGACAACAATAGATAGAGAAGACCCTTTCCACCTCCTGAACTTAAAGATAATTTTATCAAACACGGGCTGGAGATCCGCCACCTTTGGCGCCCCTTTGAAGATAGGGCGCCTAGATAGGTCGTAGGGACGGCACCCATATGCATCCCTATAATTGTCTCAATATGTCCTCGCACATAATTAGAAACCCGATTGCCAACATAAACTTTAGATTTATTTGGATTGAAGATCTGCCCCAAAATGTTCGCATATAGATTGAGCACTGGATAATAGAACGTGCATTGCTCGTGGATGCCCCACACATAATCACAATATCATCCGCATACATCATCGATGAAGGGAAAACAACTCGCTTAGCGCCATGAAGGCACGAAGGTGGTTGCTCCTCACCGCTTCCTCCAATAACCTGCTCGAACATCCTGTGCAATACAAAAGAGAAGGGGTGATAACGGATCCCCTGTCGACCCCGCAAAAGCAAGAGAAATAACCCACGGGTGACCCATTCAAAGGACCGAAGTGCGGAGGATCTCGGGAATAATCTCAATCCGGTGAATGAACACCTCGGAGAAACCAAAGCGATGCAAAACGTGTATCAGAAAACCCCAATGAATCGTATCAAAAGCCTTGCGGATGTCAATCTTGAGAATCATGTTGGTGTCACTCCGCCCCTGCAAGATGTTAAACCCCTCCGAAACCAGTAATACGATCCACGAATCTGCACCGGGATAAATCCAAACTAAGTCGGAGACAAATACGAAGAGATGATGGCGCCCGACGAGTTGCGGGATCTTCATGATAATTTTAAAAAGAAAATTACTCATGACAATCGGTCTAAAGTCCTCCACCGCATTAGACACCTTTGTTTTTGGGATGAGTGCCATGAAACTAGCATTCAACCCTGTCGGAAAGGAGGCTGTGACAAAGAAATAACGGACTGCCGCCAACACCTCATCTGACACGATGTCCCAGAAGTGCTGATAGAATCTCCCACTAAAACCGTTTGGCCCCGGTGCACTATCCAAACCCATATCAAAAACGCCTCTTTAACCTCGGATGCCGGGCTTAATAGCCACAAGAGCGCATTATCAATGTAGTAACGGTAGGCGAAATCAACTGATCGACCAAAGTATAGTCCGAGCTGGTCTGCCCTGTATCTGCAAACAGAGTTGTATAAAATGAGACAATATGATTAGCGAGGGTCCCCGGATCCTTCGTGTAAGTATCGTCGACCATCAATCCCTGAATCCCTGCACGTCCACTTCTAATCTGGCAGCGACGATGAAAGAATGCGGTGTTCCGATCACCATCCTTTAACCATGCGGAACGGGCTTTCTGTTGAAGAAAATCCGACTGCATGAGCAATGTGCGAGAAAGCTCTGTCTGCGCCTCCAATTCCCTGTCCCTCAGCTCCTCCGTGAAACCCTCGGATTGAATATCTACTTGAATCTGCTGGACCTTTTCCATCTGATAATCCACCTGATGATTAACATCCCCAAAAACCTCTGTGTTCCATACCTTAATCGTCTGTCTCAACCTCTTGAGCTTCCACATGACGCGTTGCAAAGGGTCGGGCGACGCACAAGGGAGAGCCCAAGAGGCAGTAACAATACCCCTGAAAGAGTCATGATGAATCCACATACGCTGGAACCGAAATGGAGAAGGTCCCTTGGTAATGGAGGACGAACAGGAGACCAGTATGGGATGGTGATCTGAGCCAATGCGCGGAAGGACTAGGCCCTTAACAACTTGCCAAATATTGAAAAATGGGCCAGTTGCCAGGGCTCGATCCAGTTTAGCCTGAAGAAGAGCTAGAGGCCTTCGGGGGGAGCACCAAGTAAACAAATTTCCTGAAGTCGGCACAGCAAAGAGCCTTGCATCCTCCAAGAAATCCCTAAAGTCTTTGCAAGAAGCCTGGGATAAAGTACCCGTGCTAGAGCGCTCATGATGACCCAACACAGCATTGAAATCCCCAATAAGTAGCAGATCAGTAAGACCCAAATTCCTCAGCTCCAACCAAAGTGTACGCCGAGCAACATGATCACACAAACCATGAGCAAAACCAACATGGAAAACCAAAGAACCAAATTGAATTTGCGAGAATAATACACTAAGAAGAGGACCAAACCGATTAAGGACCGAGACGTTGGCATCGCATAGGACCCAGATATCTGGGCGTCCATTCGCACGGAAGTTCTGAGCAGCAAAACTGAGTCCCAAGCTATTCCAGTAAGAATCCGAAATGGATGAAATAGCCACCTTAGGTTCACAAATGGCTAAAATAGAAGGTTTGTGTTTGTGACATAAAGCCTTAAGAACATTGCGAGAAGCAATGTTCCCGATTCCCCGAATATTCCAGAAGATGCAATTCATTGAGACAATGGGGTGGTGCCCACGTCGATCACACGGTAAAAACATGCGTGTGGTGCATTGCCGAGTCGATGATTGAGAGTCAACTTCATCTGCGTGAGTCCGCCCATCTCTTGGAAGTCGCAAAGTTCATCTCATGTGGTGATGGGCGCTCTGGTTCGATGGTGTGCATTGGTGGGGACGGTCCCGATGTGACCTTCCGGAGGATTCTATCTTTAGCCGAGTCTAATGAGCTATCCCGAAAAGCACGGCTCAGAGTCCGAATAGGCTTTCCCAAAGAATATTGAACCTTAATGGGCATAATGGTGGAGATCGAGCTGGAGTCGGAAGCATTAGCCTTGGGAGATGGCTTCCTAGCTGGATAATCGGCCTGATAATCTGCGGGTTACTGATCCTGAGAATCTGCTGAACCAAGAACCTCAAATGTGTTACCGAGATGGATGCCCGAAGAGCAAGGGACTATTGCGTGGGGTGGAGAATTCGTGCGCATAGCTGAACCCAATTTTCCCAATGAGTCATCGACGGCCTTGCCCTTATCCTGCTGAATAGGACGATAAACCTTCCGTACCCTGGAGCGCCCGCGCTGTAATGAATTCTGACGAGAAGCCGGCGCCCGTGAATGTCCATGGGCTGGTGATGCACGCCCTTCCGTAGCTGTATTACCCGCATTGTTAAGGCGAAAAGAGGCTGTTGAATGTCCCGTAACCTGACACCACAAACAAAACTCAGGGAGTTTTTCGTAAATGACGGAAACAAAAGAACACTTGCTAGTGCGTTCAACCATAATGCGTTCTTCTAATGGCTTGGAGAGGTCGATGTCCACTAGAACCCGAACGAAATGACCCAAAGAACCATCCATTGATCGCTGATCAATTTGTAAAGGATTCCCAATTGCACTAGCGTTCCCCATGATGTTAGAGGGGTCCCAGTATTCCAAACTGAGTTCAAAGATGCGAACCCAAACGCTAGACACTGAGGTTTGCACCTTGTAAGGGTTGAAATCTGGCACCCATGGAGATAGATGGATAGTACCCGGGTTAAGCATCCAGGTTGTGCACTGCTGAGCCCAAGAACGGTCCTGCGCATTAAACAATTTGACGCAAAAAAATCCCTTGCCCAAAGGAATTAATTTCCAATCATCTTTAATACCCCATAATTCAGACAGACATTTATGCAAGAGCATAGTAGCCCATGGCTTATTACCTTTTCCCAAGATGACCCTCCCAATCAAAGAATTGGAAAATTCAGCGACACGTTGTTGGTAAACATTATCACCAATGGTAATGGAATAATAATCACCATTTCGAACCGGTTTTGGGATAGATTGATTTTTACCAGAAACCACTGTGGAAAATAAATTAGCATTACCTGGGGACTGAGTCGTGGAATCCATATGATGAGTACCTGCAACAATATTAGCAAATGTGTTTCCAAATTGAGATTGTGCATTGGGATAATGAGCCGAAAGTCGTAGGTTCATGGGATAATTGGATATCATTATCGGAGATATTCCAGCAAACTGGGGAGTCTGCGTGTGGCCAGAAGGGGGTTGTGGGCCCGTGGGTGGGCATTCAGGAGGAATGCCCTGAGGATGGGAGACTGTGGCCCAGGGGTCATCACTCCCCTGGGAGGGGACCACCGTAGAAGGTGAAGTGGCCGCCGGCCCCCTATAGGAACAGTTGGAGGGGCCGGCCCCCCTATGGTTAATGGCAGCCATGGGGGTAATTGATGGGGCTGCATCATGCGATGGGGGTGGCCGCCCCCCTGGGCTTGTTCTGGTGGTCGCCGGCGGACATGTGGAAGAAGAGATGACCTTGTCGCTGGGCGCCGATGACCTAGGCGGAAGGAAATTCCATCTGACACCGTAAAAGGATATGGGACCAGGAGCGTGTGTGTTTCCCTGCTCGCCGCGAGAATGTGGTGTTTGCTCGGATGGAGGAGCATCCGCGACACCGAAACTCCGCAACACAAAAACGCGGAAGCCGTTGTCCGGGGATGGCATTGTCGATGGCATATCCGTGGGATGGGGTTGTAAGCACATACGTGGGGACGACGTGCGTGGGAACCCCGTGCCCCGCAACATGGGATGTCAACGGAGAGTCGATCGCCGGCGAAGAGGAAGAAGGCCATGGAGCCCTTCAACGACGTGACTGCATGGTGAATTGGCGTGGGGTTTGCGGCGAGGTGGGATCGGAGGGGCTGTGGTGGACGATGGCCGTTGAGGTGGCGGAAATGGATGTGAGCCCAAGTAACTCCGTCATGGAGTCACCGGAGCTTGATGAAGAAGGCAGCGGAGATGACGCACACACACAGTGATGGTGAAATCGCACACACTAGGGTTTTTTAGGGCTCACGTAGAGCTTAAAAATTCGGTCAATATATAACTTTAAATAATAATCGATCAAGATGAAATTAAAACTTCTTGATCCCATTATTCTTCACAGCAAGAATTTCCTTGTAGAAAGCATGGTAATGCTTCTCAGAATCATTGAACTATCCACTTGCATATCCACAATGATTTTCCCATCTTCTTTTTCAAGCAAAATGGCTCCCCAATATTCATTACTAGCATCAGTCTGGAGAATCCTTTGCCATGTACTTGGTATTTTCAATGGCGGAGGATTCCGGCATACTTGCATGAGTTGTTGAACTACTCTGGTCTGGGATGATCCCCAAGGTGGAGCATTCTTCTTGAGCATCTTTGAAAGCTGGTTAGTATATCTGGAGCAATCCGGAATGAAGTCTTCGATATAATTAACAATTCCAAGGAATTGAATGTGCGGGCCTGGCTGGTACTTTCCATCGATTATTTTCATTCCCAAAAACTCAATATTTGTTTGACCGATAGAGCTCTTCTTTTTAGATAGCATCATACCATGTGACTGAACAATATCGAAGAACTGGTGTAGCAAAGCCTCATGATCTTGTTTGTTTGATGAAAATAGTAAGATATCATCAATGTAGATTAGCATGGTATGTAGGATAGGTTCGAAAATTTGGGTCATTGCTTTTTGGAATATGGAAGGTGCAACCTTTAGACCAAATGACATGACTGTCCATTGGTATTGGGCTGTAGGAAAGCAAAAAGCAATTTTATATCTATCCTCTGGGACAATTCCCAATTGCCAAAACCCAGACTTCAAATAAAACTTTGAAAAGATGAGGAAATGGTTAAGAGCTTAGTAATCAATTTTTAATAAGTTGGGAGTACTAGTTACAAGGGAGGAAATAAATTTCCAAGAAACTGAAAGATACAGGGTTCGAACCATGGTTAATACTCTTATAAAGGGTGAGTGATACCACTTGAGCTACAAGCTAGTGGTTAAGAGCTTTGTAATCAATAACAAGTCTCTTTTTTCCCTCGTACCTGTTCAGCTCTTTTGTTGACATAGAATGCAGGGCAAGCCCAATTGGACTTTGTGGGCTCAATGAGTCCAAGTGCTAATAGTTGGTTGCATTCTTGTAATGACCCGGATTTTTATGCCTTAATAAGAATTTCATCAATTATGTTATTAGTTTATTTCATGGAATAATAATGGAGAATTGGAAATGTATTAAGGATTTTACTACATAGTTAATTTGTTAAATTACGGATAATAATATGTGTCTTTTTAATTAGACTGTGAATTTATTTAATTTGGGCCTTATAATGGATAAATTGGAATTTTAATTAGTTTAGA
Source organism: Rehmannia glutinosa (assembly GCA_016081115.2). Taxonomy (NCBI): domain Eukaryota; kingdom Viridiplantae; phylum Streptophyta; class Magnoliopsida; order Lamiales; family Orobanchaceae; genus Rehmannia; species Rehmannia glutinosa. The sequence goes on along the minus strand of CM071931.1, from coordinate 42,474,886 downwards.
GTATTAAATCAGACCCATATTGTTAGTAAGTTAATAATAAGCCATGTACCCAAACCTAGGTTAAAATACAGATATAAGACACGTAAAACACACACATACGAACACACAAAACACACGATAGTTAGAGGAAGAGGAATCGACCAGAGAGAACGCAGAGAGGTAGGGAAAGGAACGACCCGGAATTGAGAAGAAAAAAGAAGAAAAGAAAAGAGAAGAAAGAAAAGTGACTCCCCCAACATGATAGATTCGTAAGAGGTCTACAAAGGATTTTATTATCTAAGTTGAACAGGCAAGTATTCTCCTTAGTTTTCACGTAGATTTAGGTTTGTAATATTGTTATATGATTTTCATTATGTTAATTTTAAGGCCTATTGCTTTATTATAATTGACTGCAAGGCTTGTCATTTTATCATGTTTGACTACTACAAGAATTGACTCTATGTATGTATTGGCTTGCCGCCTTATGTGATAAAAATTTATGTGTTGATGTGATAAATTGGCTTACCGCCTTATGTGATATTTATGTATTGATGTGATAAATTGGGCTCGCCGCCAACCATGTATGATTTGACTGTATACTTTCCTAATTAGTTGAATGTAGGGTTATCCCTAACTAATTTAAGGTAGGGTTTTTGCTAATTAGTTGAACATATGATTTATCCCCAATTAATTGAATGTTTGATTTTTCTAAATTAGTTGAACATAGGGTTTATCCATGTAGGGTTTTTCCTTAACTAACTGAATGTAGGGTTTTCCCTTGACTAATTGAATTTAGGGTTTTCCCTTAACTAATTGAATGTAGGGTTTTCTCTTAAGTAATTGAATATAGGATTTCTCTTGACTAATTGAATGTAGGATTTTTCCTTAAGTAAATGAATATAGGGTTTTCTTTGGACTAATTGAATGTAGGGTTTTCCCCTAACTAACCTAATGTAGGATTTGTCCTTAACTAACTGAATGTAGGGCTTTCCCTTAAATTGTTTTGAATTAGTGAATGTAGGGTTTCTCCTTAATTAATCGAACATAGACATTTCCTTAAATAATCGTGAATGATTGAATGTAGAGTTTCACTAATTACTTCAATGTAATATTTTCCCCTAAGGTTTGTCACCCCTATTTATACTTAGACATATTTGTAATTGGTGATTGAGACTCATTTAATCTAATTGTTACAATTCTTCAAATAGAATCACCTCAATAAAAGACATACTTCAATAGATTTTTCTACTAGCTGGATTAAATAGATATTTTAGATATTCTTCTAAGATATTCAAAAGTCACTTTCTAGAATATAGGTTTAATGAGCTTTTGTATAATTTAGGTCAAACATAAATTTACTTTCTACGTGATTGTTTGATCTAATGTATTTTAATTACATATTAATGCCTTTATGTTTACTTATTAAAGTTGCATACCACGAGCTTGTAGCTCAAGTGGTATCCATAACCCTTTGTATGGGTGTTGGCCAGGGTTCGAACCATGTATCTTTCAGTTTATTTGAAATTTATCTCATCCCCTCCAACCACTTAGTCCAAACTTATTTAAAAAAAAATTATTAAAGTTGCATCACTTAAGTTCATGCATCATGTTAATGTATGTTCATAGCATTTCACGAGTATCGCAACATTAAGTAAAGTCAAGTCATAAAGTATAATGTTTTTTTGAAAGAAATTGGTGCACATTGTTCTATGATACTAGAGTGAGTGGGAAATAGGCACGGGGGACCACCGTTCCGATAATGTGCCGCTTGCTGCTAATGTTAATGTTAACGGAAAAGGGCCTTCGGGCAAAACGAATGGAAATGGGTCTTCGGGCAAAACGAATGGAAATGGGCCTTCGGGCAAAATGAATGGAAATAGGCCTTCGGGCAAAATGTTCACGGGTTCCAAATAACAAGGCCCACTGCGACCCTGATTAGAACAATGTGTTACCAAGTGAGCTCGCATCCTAAGAATGTTTTACGTAAAGAAAGACAAAGTTTAAAGTATGAATGTGAAAGGTTTTTAAGTAAAGAATACGTAAAGTCTTTTTAAGTTAAATGTTAAGATATTGCATTAGACATGCATTCATGCATGAGATTACTTGTTGAGCTCCTTTAGCTCATTCCACGAATGTTGAATATTTTTCAGACGAGAATGCAGAAGAGGAAGGAGATGGCTGGGCGTAGTGACTCGGGAAACCCATGTCAATGGAATTCTTTTATTTTTAAAGTTTGACTTTTTAGTTTATTAAATGTTGAATGTCATTGTATTTTCAGTATGAATGTTTTTGGACAAGTAATTATTTCAATTGTTAGCGTTTAATTCTGCTGCAAAGTTTCGACGAAGTAAAAGTTTTACTATTTCATAATTTAAATATTTTTTAAAGTGTTTCTCTTTATTTCTTATTTTTCACATTAAAATTCAAGTAAGCTAGAAAGGGCGCTATATTTAGTGGTATCAGAGCCCAGGATTTTTAAAATCAGTTATGTAGACTTTGAAACGATTTAATTTATGACAAGTTTAAAGTCAACTAGTCATGGGTTCTGAGTCGCGCTTCGAGCATCTCCCTCCACAATATAATATGGTAAGCTTTCCATTCAATATGATTATGCCAATATAGTTTTGTATTTATGATATAGCTTTAGACTGCAAATGCGAGTGTGTTTGAGATGGTATTGATTAATTGATATACCCATAATATGTTCGTGCTTTGTTCTTGATTTAATTGTGTATTTAATTGTGCCTTTAATGCTTATGCTTCATTGAATATCACTTTGTTTTTTCACGCTTTAGCTTATTATGTTTCTTATATTTAATAAGTTTTGAGGACAAAAGTTTTATAAGGTAGGGAGAATGTAACGACCGAATTTTATGCCTTAATAAGAATTTCATCAATTATGTTATTAGTTTATTTCATGGAATAATAATGGAGAATTGGAAATGTATTAAGGATTTTACTACATAGTTAATTTGTTAAATTACGGATAATAAATGTGTCTTTTTAATTGGATTGTGAATTTATTTAATTTGGGCCTTATAATGGATAATTGGACTTTTAATTAGTTTAGAGTATTAAATCCGGCCCATATTTTTAGTAAGTTAATAATAAGCCATGTACCCAAACCTAGATTAAAATACAGATATAAGACACGTAAAACACACACATACAGAACACACAAAACACACTATAGTTAGAGGATGAGGAATCGGTCAAAGAGAGAACGCAGAGAGATAGGGAAAGGAACGACCAGAATTGAGAAGAAAAAAAGATGAAGAAAAGAGAAAAGAGAAGAAAGAAAAGTGACTTCCCCAACGCGATTGATTTGTAAGAGGCCTACAAAGGATTTTATTACCTAAGTTGAACAGACAAGTAATCTCCTTAGTTTTCACGTAGATTTAGGTTTGTAATATTGTTATATGATTTTCATTATGTTAATTTTAAGGACTATTTCTTTATTATAATTGATTGCAAGGCTTGTCGTTTTATCATGTTTGACTACTACAAGAATTGACTCTGTGTATGTATTGGCTTGCCGCCTTATGTGATAAGAATTTATGTGTTGATGTGATAAATTGGCTTACCGCCTTATGTGATATTTGTGTATTGATGTGATAAATTGAGCTTGCCGCCAACCATGTATGATTTGACTGTATACTTTCCTAATTAGTTGAATGTGGGGTAATCCCTAACTAATTTAACGTAGGGTTTTTGCTAATTAGTTGAACATATGATTTATCCCCAATTAATTGAATGTTTGATTTTCCTAAATTAGTTGAACATAGGGTTTATCCATGTAGGGTTTTTCCTTAACTAGCTGAATGTAGGGTTTTCCCTTGACTAATTGAATTTAGGGTTTTCCCTTAACTAATTGAATGTAGGGTTTTCTCTTAAGTAATTGAATATAGGGTTTTCCCTTGACTAATTGAATGTAGGATTTTTCCTTAAGTAAATGAATATAGGGTTTTCTTTGGACTAATTGGATGTAGAGTTTTCCCCTTACTAACCTAATGTAGGATTTGTCCTTAACTAACTGAATGTAGGGCTTTCCCTTAAATTGTTTTGAATTATTGAATGTAGGGTTTCTCCTTAATTAACTGAACATAGACACTTCCTTAAATAATTGTGAATGATTGAATGTAGAGTTTCACTAATTACTTCAATGTAATATTTTCACCTAAGGTTTGTCACCCCTATTTATACTTAGACATATGCGTAATTGGTGATTGAGACTCATTTAATCTAATTGTTACAATTCTTCAAATAGAATCACCTCAATAAAAGACATACTTCAATAGAATTTTCTACTAGCTGGATTAAAAATGATATTTTAGATATTCTTCTAAGATATTTCGAAAGTCACTTTCTAGAATATAGGTTCAATGAGCTTTTGTATAATTTAGGTCAGACAGAAATTTACTTTCTACGTGATTGTTTGATCTAATGTAATTTAATTACATTTTTATGCCTTTATGTTTACTTATTAAAGTTGCATCACTTAAGTTCATGCATCATGTTAATGTATGTTCATAGCATTTCACGAGCATCACAACATTAAGTAAAGTCAAGTCATAAAGTATAATGTTTTTTTCAAAGAAATTGGTGCACATTGTTCTATGATGCTGGAGTGAGTGGGAAATGGGCACGGGGGACCGGCGTTCCAACAATGTGGCGCTTGCGGCTAATGTTAATGTTAACGGAAAAGGGCCTTAGGGTAAAACGAATGGAAATGGGTCTCCGGGCAAAACGAATGGAAATGGGCCTTCGGGCAAAATGTTCAAGGGTTCGAAATAACAAGGCCCACTGCAACCCTGATTAGAACAATGTGTTACCAAGTGAGCTCGCATCCTAAGAATGTTTTACGAAAAGAAAGACAAAGTTTAAAGTATGAATGTGAAAGGTTTTTAAGTAAATACTCCTCCCTCCCATACGATCGCACGGTTCAGTTTTGCCGGTAACTTTTGTTGGTCATCTTCCGATATGGCTTCATCGGAGTTTCTTGGCCTCATTTCTAACTACCTGCCCCATCACAACAACTCTTCTTCGTCAACTTCATCGCACGCCACCCTCCCCAGCTCTCAGCGTATCGCACATCTCGGCGATGGGAATTTACAGATGCACGCACCACTCAGCGCTTCATCGCACGCCACCTTCCCCAGCACGCAGCGCATCGCACAACCCGGCGATGGAAATTTACAGACGCACGCAGCATGTGATATTCAACATCACGGCGATTGGACTCTTGTCGGGAAATTATCTACGTCTGCACCGTTTACCTGTTACGGGCTGACGTGGAACTTCACGCCATCCAAACCCAGACCATCATCGTTACACACTCCTCCGATGGATTGGTCCTGCCTGAAGCTTATCTTCCACCGCCACTATTGCGCCCAACGGTGTTAAGGGGGTCGTGGCCCCTACTTGCTTGAATCCAACGGCATATGGGGGCACTTACTTTACCCCCATGGCTGCCACTAACCATGGGGGCCGCCCTCTCTCTCCTTCTAAAGGGCCGACCACTCTATCTCTGCTAGAGTGGTCCCCTCCCAGGGGGGTGATGACCCCTGGGCCACAGTCTCCCACCCTCAAGGCATCCCTCCTGCATGCCCTTCAATGAATGCTGCTCAACCGGATGGAAGCTACGTCAACAAGGGTTCCCTCCATGCATCGATCCCTCGACATTTGGCTCATGAATCCAACACTAATATTCACTTGGCCAATTCTTATGCGAAAATGGTTTGGGGAAATCCCCATCCTTTACATTCTACTCTCCCACAGGTCGCAGGTACTCACTACGATTTGGATTCAAGTACACGGGCTCAAGGTAATTTCACAACCTTTGCACAGGTTGTTTCTGGTAAATCCAATTCTATCCCTAAACCGGTTAGAAAAGGAGATTATTATTCCGTCAATATTGTATATCAACAACGTCTCGCCGAATTCTCTTATTCATTGATTGGAAGGGTAATTTTAGGAAAGGGCGACGATGGTTTTGCATAAACGCCTATCTGAAATATGGGGAATTAAATCTGATTGGAAACTAATCCCTTTGGGTAAGGGATTTTTTTGTGTCAAGTTTTCTAATGTGCAGGATCGGATTTCAATCTGTACAAGGTATACACGTTGGTGGCAAGTGTTTATGTTCTAATCTTTGAGCTCAGTTTGGAATACTGGGATCTTAATACCATCTTGGGGATCGCCAGTGCGATTGGGAATCCGATACAAATTGTTCATCGATCGCTTGATGGTTCTCTGGGTAATTTCATCAGGGTGTTTGTGGATATTGATCTGTCGAAACCATTGGAGGATCACATCATGGTCGAACGTATTGGCCAGTGTTCCTTTGTATCAGTAACTTATGAGAAGTTACTGGAATTTTGTTCGAAGTGCAGAGTTATGGGACATTCAACGGTTTCTTGCCGTATGACCCCCGCGGGGAACTCCACCACGGAAAGGCATGCCTCTCCTAAACAGGGACGCCATAGGGATTCATCGGCTCGTCAGAATTTAGTGCAATGGGGTCGTTCCAGGGTCCGTAAAGTTTACCGTCTTGTGCAGCAGGACAAGGGCAAGGCCGTTGATGACTCAATGGGAAATACGGGTTTGACTATGCGTGGGGGATCCCCTACCTATGCAATAGTCACTTGCCCTTCTGATTTACACACGAGTAACACTTTTGAGGCTCTTACTTTGGATGACACCCCAGATCAACCTACAGAAGATTCTCAATCCGATTATCTAGAAAGGGAATCTTTCCCCAAGGCATCTACTTCCAACACCGGACCCATTTCTACTATTCTGCCTTTTACGGTTCAACATCCATTGGGGAAGCCTATTCGGGCTATTACTCGTGCCTTCCGGGACAGCTCTCTGGACTCAGCTAAATCCAGATTAATCCAGAGTGTCACCAAGGGTCCATCCCCAGCAATTCATGACATTACTATTGAACCAGAACGCCCAGGGCCAAATGAGTTAGATTTTGCAGCCTCAAAGAGATGGGCCGATTATGCAGATGAAGTGGCCAATTTGCGATCGTCGGTCTGCGGCACACCACCACACTCCGGTCTTCACCGTGCGATCATGACGGGCGCCACCAATCCCATCGTCCCAATGAATTGCATCTTCGGAACATCCGAGGGATTGGGAACATTGCCTCTCCTCGTAATGTTCTTAAGGCATTATGTCAAAAACACAAACCTTCCATCTTAGTTGTGTGTGAGCCTAAAGTGGACATTTCATCTATTTCGTATTCTTATTGGAACATTTGGGCTTAAGGTTTGTGGCGCAGAGCTTCCGGGCTAACGAACGTCCAGATATTTGGGTCTTCTGTGATGCTGGCATCTCAGTCCTTAATTAGGTTTGGTCTTCTAATCAATGTATTGTTCTTCAAGTTCAATTTGGTTCCATGGTTTTTCATCATGAGCGCTCTGGCAGTGGTACATTATCCCAAGCCTCTTGTCGTCGATTTTAGGATTATTTGGAGGATGTTGGCTTATTTGCAAAGTCTTGACTACGGGAATTCATTTACTTGGTGCTCCCCAGAAGGCCTCTATCCCTTCTTTAGGCTAAGTTGGATCGAGTCCTAGCAACTTGTCAATTCTTCTCTTTTTGGCAAATTGTTAAAGGCTTAGTCCTTTTTTTTTGATAAAATGATAAAATATATATAAAAAGAAAAGAAGGTGCTGCTTACAAGCCAAGCAGCTAGCATAAACCAAAAGCGAAACGTCACAAAGATTCAAAATAGCGTGCACACAAATGAGTGTCAATGAACTGCTTACAAGCCAAGCAGATAGCCAAAATTGGGGCCTCGTTAAAACCTATCAAAGTAAAACCCAAAGGAAAAACCTTTGATAGGAAAAAGAAAGAGTACCCCAAACTATGCAAAACGAAGTGAAATCTGTAAAGTGGCGGTCTTCATGTAACTCTGTGACAATCGACTCTGGAATAGTGTGCGACCAATCCAAGGGGACGTCCATCTTCGAAAGTTTATCCGCTACTTTGTTGCCCTCTCTGTAGATATGTGATACCCTGAACTCCATATGAGAGATATAGTGAAGAGTCATCCTCCATCTGGCTAGGAACTTCCATGAAACTTTAAGAGATCTTGCTTCCAGCAGCCCGCATACGTACATTAAGTCCGATTCTAACCACAACCTGATCCATCCTCGTTCAAACGCCCGCTCTATCGCCGTCATCGCTGCAATTAACTCTGATTCAAAAGCATAACCTCTACCAACATTATGAATAAAACATCCAGTGAAAAATCCTCTGCAATTTCGAAATATACCCGCCGCTATACATCTGCCCGGTGCTCCCCACGCACATCCATCTGTATTCACTTTCATCCATCCTGGTAATGGAGGATACCATTTGACGTACTTGATCACAGTTGGTGGTTTGGGCCGTCCCTGCACAGAGAGCCTTCTTAAGCATAGAAGATCGTATACCGAGTTGGACATATAGTTGCCATCTTTGGCTGCTGATTCTACGATAAACGCCCTGATCAAGATGATAGCAGTCGTGTGATATGGCCTAACATCCCTGAAAATCCACTCGTTTCGTGCATTCCAAATTACCCAAATAGTTGAAATGATCGCTGCTTTCCAGATAGAAGCAAGTTGCGGACTGAATCTCTGTTGAATTGCCCAAACGTAGAGATGGTTTACTCCTCCATTAAGAGGCATATGCACCTCGAAAGTGTCTTGGATCCATTTCCAAATTTCCAACGCAAAACGACGCCTTGTGAATAAATAGTCAACTGACCCCGAGTCGGCGTAGCATAATGAATAAGCTGTGGGACCCCAGGATCCACGAATGTTATCAAGCACTGGTAATCGGTTATAAATTGTTCTCCAAACGGTGATGGATCTTCGCAACGGTATGTGTAAAGACCAAATCCACTTACCCCATTGCACCTCTGGGAAATGATTCCGAACAAGTGTGTAAGCCTCCTTAGATGATACGTCTCCTTCTTTGGAATGAATCCACACACGTCTATCCATCGAGTGCGGAGCAATCGGAAAATTAAGAATCTCAATGACAATCCCCGTATATTCCACAATGAATTCCTCTGTAAAGTGCCAAACCCCATTGTAAAAATAATCCGAAATTGGGTATTCGTAATATTGATGCATATGAGCCGGAATACCAATTCGATCTGCAATTGAGTAGCTTAACCAGTTATCCAACCAGAATCGAACTCCAGATTGTTCCCCCGGAATCCAGCGTGATTGGGAGATGAGATCCAAGACCACCGGGCGTAAGCCCGGCCAGATAGACGATCCAATATAAGCCAATCTTGGCGCACCATTGAAGTATCTTTTCCGCAAAATGTCGAAAGCCATAGATTTAGGTTGAATCAACTTCTATGCAGCCTTCATAAGAAAAGCTTTATTTGCTGCCATAAGAGAGCGAACTCCCAAACCTCCTTCATGTTTAGGTGCACAACATCTAGCCCAATTGACCGTAACCGAACCTTTCTTGGTAGTATCCCCAGTCCAAATAAAATTTTTCATAGCTTTTTCCATTGATTTGAGCAACGTTCTCGGCCATCGATAAACCAGCATCGAGTGAACAAATGAGCTAGAGATGACAGAGTTGACCAGAGTAATACGGCCAGCCATCGATAGGGACGTACCTTTCCACCTTTTAAATTTGGACAGAATTTTATCATGCGTGGGCTGAAAATATCTTATTTTAGGCGCCCCTTTGAACAAGGGAACTCCTAAATAAGTGATGGGAAATGTACCACGAGTGATCTGAAGGTTAGTCTGAACTCTTCTCATAATCCGAATGGGCGTATTATCACGGAAGTAGACCTTAGTCTTATCTGGATTAAATTGCTGGCCAGAAATGCGTCCATAATCGGTCGAAATCGTTTAATATATTGACAATTCTCCCAAGAAGCTGCTGTCATGATAAGAATATCATCTGCATATAACAAACACGGAGGCATGCTGAAGTTGCGGGAAGTTTTAAACTGAGAGATATGTCCCTGCTGAATAGCCATATCCAATGCACGCGCTAATACATCTTCAGCTGCACAGAATAGAAGGGGAGAGAGAGGATCTCCCTGACGAACTCCCCGAGTGCATCTGAAGTATCCCTCCGGACCCCCATTAAAAAGAATCGAAATCCTGGCCGAGTTAAAAATCGATATCACCCAACGCAAGAATCCATGGTCGAACCCCATACATCGAAGGACACGATAAATAAATTCCCATCTCAAAGTATCGAAAGCTTTTCTAATATCCACCTTAAGAATCATATTAGGCGTCCTAGATCGGTTAAGGAGGCAATTAACTCCTTCCGAAGCCAAGGCAATGCAGTCATGAATTTGTTTTCCCGGAATGAACCCAAATTGCATACCATGCACATGCTCTTTCAAAATATCCCCAAATCTGACGGCTAAGATCTTAGTAACTATCTTGAACAGGAAGTTAGTTAAGATAATTGACCTGTATTCCTCCACCCGAGCCACGTTGTTACTCTTCGGAATTAAAACCATATAGCTTGAGTTACACCCTTTAGCGATCTGTTGCTAACAAAAAATGATCTAACAAATGCAAAAAATATCCGCGATATAATATCCCAAAGAATGTGTGATAGAAATGTCCCCCAAAACCATCAGGCCCTGGCGCGTTATCAGGACTCAAACTGAACACGGCTCTCTTGATCTCGTCATCTATAGGGATCGAGCACAACCTGGAATTTTCCTCCTGTTTAACCGTTGGCTAGATAACATTTTTCACAATGGAGTAATCAATAGTACCATTATCCGATTCGGCAAAAAGCTGCTCATAATATTGGATAATATGACTTCTGATGCGCTGTTGATCATCCGTCATTTGCCCATTTACAATCATATGAGTGACATAACTTCGAGACCTCTTGGCGCGTAATTTCCGATGAAAAAACTCGGTGTTACGATCCCCATCCTGCAACCACTGTGTTCGACTTTTCTGGCGCAACAACTCATATTGTCTGTTAAGCAGCTGATTAAAATCCTTATGTAACTGAAGCTCCTGCTGAATAATGCTGTCAGAATACCCAAATGCGGAGATGTGAGATTGACAATCCGTAAGATTCTGCTGCACTTCCTCAACCTGTCGATGTACATCTCCAAAAACCGTGTAGTTCCACTGACGAAGAATGAACCGTAACCTCTTAAGTTTTTGCATAACACGGGCCATAGGATGATTGTTTGGGCACTCCATCCCCCATGAGTCAGCCACCACTTTTTTAAATCCGTCGTGTTGGAGCCACATTGACTGAAATCGAAACGGAGCCACCGGAGGAGGTGTAGAAAAGTTGCATCTCAATATAATAGGATTATGATCCGAGGAGTGCCTGAGACCCACCAAACCACCGATAGTATGCCACAAATTCATGAACTGATTTGTGGCCAAAATCCTATCCAATTTTGCTTGAATTAGACCCCTTGCCGGCCGGAAAATACCCCAAGTATAGTCGTTCCCAACCATTGGAACCTGAATGAGATGGTTGTCATCAATGAATTTTTTGAACTCCCTGCATGAAGTGTCATGGACCCGAGCTCCACCCTGTCGTTCATGAGCTCCCAGTATGGTGTTAAAATCCCCCACAATCACCATATTATCATCCCTTATCGAACGCACATCAAGCCAAAGTTGTCGTCTAGCAATATACGAACACTGAGCATGCACAAATCCCATTAAAAACTGATGATTCTGAACCCCCACTTTGCAAACCACAATTTGATCAGACGCCCAATGAAACTGCACCTGCATGTTAGAAGTACGAACAAAAACCCAAATATCTGGAATGCCATTTACACGGAAATTCTCTGCAACCAGGGTTAGATTAATAGCATTCCAATATGAAGCACTAATAGTAGAAAATTTAACTTTCGGCTCCGCAATCGCAACTATATCAGGTTTATAAACCCGACATAGTTCCTTGAGCATGGATCTAGAAGCCTCATTGCCGAGACCTCTAGCATTCCAAAACAAACAATTCATGATAAATTAGGGGGAGGGGGACGCACCACGTGCGTATCGGAATCAATACTCTCAAGGAAAGCATTACCTAGTTGTTCTTCTTCTTCCAAATCTGCCCATCGCTTTTTAGCTGCCACCACCATAGCCTTAAAGCTATCCTTGTAGCTCGTGGGAGTGATCTCATAACTGTTCGTGGGTTTGCTGCTAGCCACTGCTTCAATTGCTTTTTGCACTTTATCCAATCCATTGTCTTGCGTTACCATGTCATTGTCCTTATCTTCGTTCATCTTACTTGGGCCTGCTAAAATAATCCGTCTGTCCGGATTGTGCAAATGCGAACCATCCAAACCGTCCGTCTGCTTGGTCCCTCCGTTAGCAATTTCTTTCCCCGTCGAAATGTCCACTTGCATCACCTTATCCGTCTCATCGTTCACTTGGAGCGATTTGAAGGAATTCTGCGTGTTAATGATGTTTGTTTGATTGACCTCCAACTGCCTTGTTCCACGTTTCCTCACTTGAATCCATTCTTCCGTTACCACCCTTTTTCCTTTGTTACGGCCTCTTTCCAATGACCGTCCTCTCACCGGGCTGTCAATATTTTCCGTTTGTTCGGGTGGAGGGCGTGCTTCCTTAGGCTTGTAGTGCCTACAACGATTAATATTGTGTCCCACTATTTTGCAATGTACACAAAATTCTGGAAGGTTTTCATAACTGAGTGAGACGAAGGAGCCATGCCCGACTCTTTCAATCATGATAAACTCTTGCAACAGCTTATTAAGATCAATTTCAACAAGGACTCGAATGAAATGTCCAACTTCTCCATTCAACGATCGTTCATCAATTTGAATCGAGGTTCCCACAGCGCTAGCTATATTATTGATGAGCGATGGATGCCAATATTCAAATCCTAATTCATAAATACGGATCCAAACCTGCGCCGTAGATGTGTTAACCCTGTAAGGATTGAAATATTGCATCCAATTCATTAACCGTATCATTCCCGGCTGCAAATTCCACGTAGTTTTTGCAAAAATTCGATTCCTCTCCTCCATGCTTGTGAATTGCAGGTTGTAGTATCCTTTTCCCAGATGAATCAGTTTCCATGCATCCGCAATTTTCCAAAAACTCGTCAATTTCGACTTCAGTTCCGGCAACGTCATTGGCTTAAACCCTTTTGGTAAAAGAATTCTCCCAATCAACGTATTCCTCAGTTCGGCCGTCCTTTGTTGATAAATGTGTTCATCAATGGTTACCGAAAAATAGTCCCCTTTCTTCACCGGACGCGGTTCCTCCGCCGTCACGGCTTGTGCGAAATTCACATTTTTATTCCCATGCCCCTGCGTTTTATCTCCTTCACCAATATCCTTGTGGTTTCGTGGATTGTCGCGAAAGCAGGTGTAGACCATATCTTCTGCCGTAATGCCACGCTTAGGGTTAGGGTTTTGTTCATGAACGTGTGTGGATGCCTGAAAACTAGGGTTTTTATTGAGAACCCTTTCTTGAACCCTAGGGTTATGGTGGATGGTACCTGATTCGGTCATATGTCGTCGATTATGTTCCTCCATTAGAGCTGTGGCGTGAGACAATTGAGGGCGTATATTATTGATCGTCGTCAAAATCGGTGGCTGGATTTTCGACGGACTGTCCGCACCGTTGTGTTCGTAATCTGTTGTTTGTATTCTTTTGGAAGTGAATGAATGAATCTCAGGGAATAAAAGTGCGTACATGTTTGGAAGATCAATTAAGGATATGATCGGAGATGAGAGCGCTGGTCGATTGCGATGAATTCATCGGCGTCAGAAAATTCTCACACAGCGTAGCGTGTAATCGCACGCACATCGTGGTTTTTCCACCCTGTCTCAACCTAGTGTTGAAAGGCTTAGTCCTTCCTCGCATTGGTTCCGATCACCACCCCATTTTGGTTTCCTGTTCTTCTTCCATTAACAAGGGTCCGGTTCCATTTCATTTCCAGCGCATATGGATTCATCATGACTCCTTCCAGGACATTGTCAAGGCCTCTTGGGCGCTCCCATGCGCGTCGCCCTCCCCTCTGCTGCATGTCATGTGGAAACTCAAGAGGCTGTGACAGACTATTAAGGTTTGGAATAAGGACGTTTTTGGGGATGTTAATCGTCAGGTGGATAGGCAGATGGAGTTGGTTCGTCAGATTTAGGCAGATATTGAGTCAGCAATCCGAATTCCTACAGCAAAAAGCCCGCTCGGATTGATTAAAGGTTGGGGACCACAACACGACATTTTTCCATCGCCGTTGTTAGGTTTGGAATGGACGTTCAGGAATTCAGGGTCTGATGGTCGATGGTAGTTACTCGGAGGATCCGGTTGTTCTTGGAAATCATATTATTTCATTCTATACGGACCTCTTTGCGGAGACGTGGCACACCAGTTCGTATTACACATTGGTTGACAAGGTAATTTCTCCTACGGTTAGCACGCTTGATAATGCTCACTTGACGGCTATTCCTTCGGATTTAGAGATAAAGGAGGTTGTTTTTGATATGGGTGTGGACAGTTCTCTGGGCCCGGACGGTTTCAAAGGAGATTCTACCAGCACTATTGGGATATCATTTCTAAGGATGTGTTGGCGGCTGTTCGTCATTTCTTCATTACTGCATCCTTCCCGGCAGGGTTAAACGCCAGTTTTATGGCACTTATCCCTAAGACTAAGGAGGCAAACGCAATTGTGGATTTCAGGCCGATTGTTATGAGCAATTATCTTTTTAAGATCATCACTTAAATTTTGGCGACTCGACTGGGCTCTATAATTTCTTCTTACTTGTCTCCTACACAGTTTGGATTTATCCCGGGCAGGCAGATTCACGACTGTATTGCTTTGGTTTCGGAAGGCTTTAGCATTTTGTAGGGACACAATGATGCCAATATGATTTTAAAAATTGATATCCGCAAGGTATTTGATACGGTTAATTGGGGTTTTCTGATACACGTTTTACGTCGCTTTGGTTTCTCAGAAGTGTTCGTTCACTGGATTGAAATTATCCTTAAATCATCCAGAATTTTAGTCTTTCTGAATGGGTTGCCTATGGGTTACTTTTCCTGCTTTCGAGGGGTTAGGCATGGGGATCCGTTATCGCCTCTTCTCTTGCATCGCGGAAGACGTACTGAGTAGATTTATTGATGAGGCGGTCACCCGGATGCAGCTTATTCCTTTTATGGTGCTTATGCAGGTTTTCTTTCCCTCATCCATTATGTATGCAGATGATATTGTGATTATGTGCAGGGCTTCGACGATGAACGCACGCGCTATTATGCAGATTCTCAATCTCTATGCGGATATATCGGGCCAGGTCTTCAATCCTCACAAATCTAAGGCTTATTTTGGCAGCTGGGTTTCTAACCATGTGCGGGGGCGTATTCAGATGATTACAGGTATTCATATCGGGGCCTTCCCAATGATCTACTTAGGCGCCCCCATCTTCAAGGGTGTGCCTAAGGTGGCAGACCTGCAACCGGTTTTTGATAAGATTATTCTTAAGTTCAGAAGGTTGAAAGGGACTTCTCTTTCTAATGCTGGCCGAGTGTGCTTGGTAAATTCGGTGATCACCAGTTCCTTTGTGCATACGATGATGGTTTACAAGTGGCCTAAAACATTGTTACGACAAATGGAAAAGGCCATGCGTAATTTCATCTTGACCGACAATGTCAACTCGAAGGGGTTGGTGGTGGTTAACTGGAATCGTTGTTGTATGCCCAGGGCTGAAAGGGGACTGGGCGTCCGCTCCATTGTTGTTGCCAACAATGCATTCCTTTTGAAAATGGGTTGGAAGATTATGACTTCAAACTCTTTGGTCTACAACACCCTTAGAAAATGATTTATGACATCTGATGTATTTCCGCGCCGCTCTTTCATCCCCTCTTCTATCTGGAGCGGGGTTCGGCCCGAGATTTTGGGTTTCTTGGAAGACTCTCGCTGGATCCCAGGAGGTAATTCCATCGTCTTATTTTGGCTTGACAACTGGCTGGGTTACACCATTGTGGATAGGATTGGTATTCCGCAAGAGTACAGGCATCTATTTTGGCATCGCATCTCGGATTACTTTTATGATGGGTCTTGGCACTTCACTTTCTCATTCATAGAGGCATATTTGGATCTGGTCCGGGATATTGTTAGAGTCCCCATCGCTCCGGCTTCGAAGGATGCGCTTGCTTGGGTTCATTCTGAGGATGAGATTATCACTTCGAAGGCTGCTTACTCCTACCTGCGCCCTCACTCCCCGGTGGTTCATTGGGGTTCCTGGATTTGGTCTCCTCACATTCTGGAAAGACGTTCGATTGTGGCATGGAGAGCCATCCATAATCGACTGGCGGTATTGGATGTTCTGCGTCCGACAGGGTTCCTTCACTGGCCCTTCGATTTGCGGGCTTTGTTGTGCTAATACTGAATCTGTGGATCATTTTTTCGTCTCTTGTATTTTTGCAGGGCCCTCTGGCGGTGAATTTTTGACTCTTTTGATATCCGCTATTTTATGGCTTATAGTTTCAATGAATTTCTGGTGCGTTTAATGAATTTCCATTTTAGTGAGCAGGTGGCTTTTTTATGGCGAGTTGCAGTGTTATCATGTATTTGGCTCATCTGGCAAATCAGGAATGAATTGACCTTCAATGACAAGAACTGGACTATGGAGGCATACATCCTACACCTTCGTGTTCTAATTCTGGAGTCTGCTTTCGTAGACCGGGGTTGCATGCATAATGATCAGCAAGACCATTTTATTCTCCACAGACTTCGTGTTCGTGAGCGTCCAAGACAGGCTCCGAAGATTGTGCAGGTTACTTGGCAAAAACCTTTGCCAGGCTGGATCAAAGTCAACACGGACGGTAGTGCTTCGGGCGCCCAGGCGTCTCACACGGCTTTCCTGGGTTTTTGAAATCGCATAGGCTTCTTTTCAGCTTGCTTTGTGGAACAATGTGGTTCGAGATTTGCTTTTGAGGCAGAGTTGTTGCAGCCATGAGGGCAATTCATTACGCTTTCGCGAAGGGTTGGACTCAGCTTTGGCTGGAGTCGAATCCGGTTTATGTGGTCGAGTTGTTGCAGAAGAGATCTGAGGTAGTGCCTTGGCGCCATCTTAGCATGTGGCGTCACACTCTGTACCTGCTTTCCCAAATGGAGTTGGTGGCATCTCATATATTTCGGGAAGGCAATCGGGTGGCGGATATTCTTAGTAAGACGTCGCATGATGCGACGTGGTGGGGAACGCCTCCAGTGGACATTGTTTCGTCTCTTACTCAGGACTATGTTGGTCATTCTAACTATAGGTTTGTTAACTAGTGTGTCCCGGCTTCAGGTTTCTTTTCCCATTTTGGACACTTTTTCTCTTTCATAGGGGGGTACTCTTTTTCCTGCCAAGGGTTTTCCTCACAAGGGTGGGTTTTCCTTAGGAGGTTTTAACGAGGCCCCAACCATTCAGCCATTTGGTCGGCTTGTGACCATTTCATTTTTACTTATGACATTGTTTTCAGGCATACTTTTGGTTACTTGATCAGCCTGTGATCAGGAATACTCTCTTTTTCTCTTTTATATATATTATCGAATTTATTCAAAAAAAAATGGCGTGTGGCAGCTTTGTCTTGCATCTGGCTTATTTGGCATATCTGGAATGATTTGATTTTTAACGATAATCTCTGGACAGTGGACGCGGCCATTACCTATCTTCGGGTTTTTATTGTTGAATCTTCTTCTTTAGATCGGGGTTGTATGCATAATGATCAAAAAGACCTTTTCATCCTACAGAGACTTCGTGATCCTGGGCGGTCTAGAAAAGCTCCGAAGATTGTGCAAGTAAATTGGCAAAAACCCCTCCCAGGCTGGATCAATGTGAATACGGATGGTAGTGCTTCGGGGGCGCCGGGTAGTCTTACAGCTTCTGGGGTTTTTCGGAATTGCAGAGGCTTCTTTCGGGGTTGCTTTGTGAAATGCCGTGGTGCGGGGTATGCTTTTGAGGCTGAATTGGTGGCGGCCATGTGGGCGATTCATTATGCATTCGCTAAGGGCTGGACTCAAATTTGGCTTGAGTCAGATTTTGTTTATGTTGTGGACTTGCTTCAAAAGAGATCTGTTGATGTTCCCTGGCGTCATCTTAGCAAATGGCGATATACTCTTCATTTTCTTTCATAGATGGATTTGGTGGTCTCGCATATCTACCGTGAAGGCAATCGAGTGCAGACTTTCTGAGTAAGAAATTGCAATCTGCGACTTGGTGGGGAGTCCCCCCTGCGGATATTGTGCCTATTCTCATGGAAGACTATGTTGGTCAATCCAATTATAGATTTGTTAGTTAATGCGTCCGAGTCTTTATTGCTATAGATTTGTCACTACCTGGGGCCTTCATAGATGAATCCACGTCGTGGTGAGTACCTGAAAGAATTTTAGCAAAAGAATGGCCAAAAGTGGGTTTAGCGTTAGTAGTATGAGCCGAGTGTCAGAGGTTCAATTCATAAACGGATGGGGAAGATGTTCCCGTAATGTGAGGTGTATCCTTGGGACCAGATATTGGGTGGGGGCCTGAAGATGGGATTCCATGCAAGCGGCAGACGTCGGCCCAGGGGTCATCACCCCCCTGGGGGGGCGGTCTTGGAGGTTGAAGTAGCAGCCAGCCCCCCAAGAGATGGCACAAGGGGGCTGGTCCCCCCATGGCAGGCAGCGGCCATGGGGGGGAAGGAGGACACCTCCCCTAAATAACCGCCAGGCGGTTGGGAATCTTCCCCACTTGCAGGCATAGCATCAAGGACATGCAAGGGGGACCACACGGGCAGGAGGAGGCGCCTAGCTGGAGGATGACGCGAGTGTAATAGTGGGCTGAAGGACGACGCGCGTAGGGCACGACGCGCACTGAACCTCGCGCGGAAATTGCTGTGCGCCGTTGGGTGCGTACAGGTAGGCTTACGGGGCACCAGCCCGTCGCTGGATGAAAGAGGAGGGGTGTGGTGCGCGGGCGAGCGATAGGGCCTGAAGTTGCAAGGCAATCCGGCAATGGGCGAAGGCGATGTGGGTGGATGTGGGGCCCTGGTGTGCGGCTGTTCGTTGCTTTGCGAGGAGCAGTGTTTACGTTTTAAAAATTTCCAGAAACCCTAGCACCATGCAACGATGAAGAAGATGGGATGGATGATCAATCAATGAGGACAGACCTAGAGGGAGGATCGAAGTTCGACGTAAACCCGTAAAAGGCCGACTCCGCCATGGAGCAGCTGTAGAAGACGACCGGAGCAAGAGAACGTGGCAGCGCCGGAGATCATTTTTCTTAAAAATTGAAAGATCATCACTTCTTAATTTTTTTTTAACGACACAGATTCGATGATAAGGACTCGGAGATGGAGGATTGTCGCATCGATCGTCCAAAGCTTGTTGTTGAAGACTAAATGATTCCGGATATGCTAGATGAGCCAGATGCAGGACAAAGCAGCCACTCGCCATAAGAAAGCAACATGCTCACTAAAATGAAAATTCATTAAATGCACCAGGAATTCATTAAATCTATAAGTCACAAATAGGTGAACATCAAATGAACTAAAAATCCAACGCCAGAGGGCCCCTGCAAAGGAACAAGAGACAAACAAATGGTCCACCGATTCAGCAGATTCGCAACAAAGACCACAAACCGAGGGGCTAATGTAACTCCCCATAGGATGCAATAAATCCAAAACTGCCAATCGATTGTGGATGGCGCGCCATAAAGTGAATTATCTCTTAATAACTACAGAACCCTCTCCAAATATCTAATATGAGCTTCCCAAGTAACATTGTATACAAAAATGTCATCAAAGAACGCCAGTGTGTACTTCCTTAAGCAAGCACTAAAAACTTGGTTCATTAATGATTGAAAGTTAGTTGGATCATTACAAAATCCAAATGGCATTACCAAAAACTCATAATGACCATTATGTGTACTAAATGTAGTAAGGAATCTCTACTCTGGCTTCGTTAATATTTGAAAATAACCTGACCTGAGATCAATCTTTGAAATATACCTGGCACCATGCAATTTATCCAAAAGCTCCTAAATTACTGGAATGGCGTAATCATGTTTTATAGTCAAACCTTCAAATATTCGTAATCTACACACATGCTCCAAGTGGAGTCCTTTTTCCTCACTAATAATCTTTTGTGAAGCAAAAGGGCTCTGACTGTGTTGGATCATCCTAGCCTCCAATAACTCCACAATCCTTTCAGTCTTATCTCCTGGTCATGTGAAGTTCTGTAGGGATACTGATGCCTTGGTACACTACCAGGCTTATGGATAATTTGGTGTTTAACTCCTCTGCCAGGTGGTCAGCCTCTAGGTTCCTCAAACACATCCTCAAATTTGTCTAATAGACTTAGTAACTATGTTTGATTCTCCTGGCTTGCTGGTTGTACTGTTAGTACATACAACTGCTCAATCTGAACACCCCCTTCTTTATGTATCATTTTATATAATGAATCCCCATAAATCATTTTGCGATCCACTGCGCGTAAGTAAAGAACTGAATCTTACTCTCCTTCCCTTGAATGTGATATAGTAAATGTCATTTTATCATAGTCCAACTCAATAGGAGTGCAGGACTTCAACCAATCCCCACCAAGTATCAAATCACATCCTTCAGTTTGTAACAACCTGAGTGAATATGAGAATGTATATCATTGCATCTCCGAAGAAAAATCTGCTGCCTTATGAGTGCTAGCCAACCTTTGTCCATTTGTAACCTTAACTAGCATAGGTTTAGTGTTTCCATAGGGCATCCTGGTTTCTTAGTTGTTTCTTCCCTAATGAAACTTAATGCACTGCTGAATCAATCAAAATATGCAATCTATGCCCCTCACATGTTCCAAACAACCTCTGGTAGTTATACCATCTTCTCCAACAATAGAATTCAATGTCATTTGAATTTCATCCATTGGTTCCGCCATATGAGTTAGATCACCTTCATCCTGTGGTGCAACATGTAAGTAGGTCAACTCCTCCTCTTCAGTCATGATTATATAGTTAATTATGTGTTTACATCTATGCTCATAAGTAAACTTCTCATCGCAAATTTAGAAAAGTCCCTTTTCCCTCCTGGCAAACATCTCAGCTGCAGTTAATAGTTTGGCAGGTGGTTTAGGTGGCACATTGATATTAGATTTTTGACCCTGAAATGGTGCTGATTCAGGCTTCTTAGAAAAAGAAGCTGGATATGACTTATAGCAGTTCCCCTGATCCTCCTAGTAATTGCTTCTAAGGTGAGCAATTGTTTCCTACCCAATTCCACTGTCTGTTGCAAGGAAGTGGGCTCAAACATATTCACAAAAGCTTGCACTTCTTCATAGAGTGGACTTATAAAGCTGGCAAGAAAGTACTCTTCAGAGAAATCTTTTTGTAGAGGATTAACAACATGCTCTCAACTCCTCAAATCTTTCCACATAATCTTCATAAGAACCATTGTGTTTGAGTTTATTAAACTCGGCAATAATTTTAGCCTCCTTAAGCTCTTCAAATCTGGCATAAATGATCTCTATGAGCTGATTCCAGGTTAGTTCCCCTCGCCTCCCACTAAAACTCTGAAACCATTGAGTTGCCTTCCCCTCAAAATGCATAGATGCTAGCACCACCTATTGATGATCATGAATATTGGGTATCAACCTAAAATACCCATTGCATTTCAAAATCCAAGCCCTAGGATTGGATCCATCAAATCTAGGAAAATCAAGCTTAGGCAAGGGACTGATAACTTGCACACCCTGGTACTCCATTGTTGTCTTGTTTCTTGGTGAATGTTGGATTCTAGTATAATTTCCCTCATTTCCTCCAGCTGTGTATGGGCCTCCTAATATAGATTCCTCATCCCCTGCCCCTTTTCCTTTGCTCATATTCAATTGTTGTAATTGAATCAAAGATAAGGTGTTTGTTAAATGTTAATACTTACCCTTCAACCCCATTAATTGATCTTGCATATCTATGTTTATTCCAGAAATCTTCTCTTTCTCCGGTTTCTCTCTTCATATCTTCTATTTGAAGGATTTGATCAATCCTCTTTTATGCTTCTTGCAGGTCTTTCAGTCGTGTGCCCTCAGCCATGTCCAAGGAAGGCTGACTCTGATTACCGAATGTCGTGTACTCTCGTATTTTTGTAATTTTGTTTAATCCAATGGGTCTGTAATGTATTTTACTGTTTGCTGAAATCAATATGTAACCATTAGAGAATAGAGAAGGTTTGGGAAGGAAGAAAGAAGAGAATTGAGGAAGAAGAATATTTGTAACAAATTATCTGATACCTTTCCATTCTGTTTCACAGGGTTAAATACCCTTACGATTTGGGACCACTTAATTCAAAGCATAAAATAACGGAAGTAATGAAATTGGAAGAATAACATAACAAACAGCATCTTTCTATAAATTCAGCATCTTTCTCAATTCATTCCAGCATGACACGTGTCCCCTTCAATATTAAATATCTGGTCCTCTTTAATGGCCAAGATTTGTCCACTTGTCACACATCCAACTCCCTCTAGATGTTTCTCTTCTAACATATTGATGCTCTTCTTGTCCCCTTCATCTTCCTCTCTTGCCCTAGTTTCCTTCTGCTTTTTTTTTTTTTTTTTTGGGAAGAATTAAGTTTTTCATTTAGAACTTCCATAGCATTGCATCAGTCAGTAACTCTAAAAAGTTGGTCTAAGAAACAAAGCTAAATCCCATATTATAAACTATTCCATGTCACTAGAAATAACGGGCCACCAATCCATAACCGAACCTTACGGATGTACCAACAATGTCAAAAAAAATTAACATATACTGTAGTCGAGTATTCAAAATATCCTTCTGATAGAAACTCATCACCTGTGGCAAAACTTAATCATCATCTTCTTCCTCCTCCCCACTGCCTTCCTCGTCTTCGTCATCATTAACCTCTGATTTTGACTTGTCTGACTCATCATCATCACCACCACCGGCCAATTTCCTGTTGTAGGCTTCCATTTTTCGCTCATACTCCTCCTTTCGCTTCTCTGCTTTTGCCACAAAGGGAGCTTTTTCCTCCTCACTCAACGACTTCCATTGATCACCACCAGCTTTACCAACAGCAGCAACAGATTTGTTTTTGGGGTGCATTTCCTTGTATTGCTTCCTGAAGTCTTCCATGAAAACAAAGAAAGCACTTGGAGGCCTCTTTGGCTTGTTTGGGTCCTTTGCAGCTTTCTTCTCCTTCTTAGTCTGTTTCTTCACAGCAAGCTTGCTGTCGGCTTTCCTCGAACCAGCCTTCGATTTTCCTCCTTTCATCTCAAATAAGAAGGTAGGGTTTGTGGCTAAGGTTTCCTTTTGACCTGCTCTAGTTTCCTTCTGCTTAAAAATTCAACCATCTTCCTCCTTCTATCCACCATCTTCCTATTTCGAATTCATCTTGTTCATGACACAACAACTCACAAAAACAAACAAAACTAAAAATTAAGTTAGTAAAATCAAAATCAAATTGAACAAAGGTGATTAAGAATTTGGGTTGCCTCCCCAAAGTGCTAAAGTTTTACGTCTGCAGTCAGACGCCTAATTCTCTTATTGCTTCCTCTGAATTGTATCGGTTGGTGCCTTTGGGCCCTCGCATTTTGTTCCACTCCTCAGGTGAATGGCATTGCATTGCTCCCGTGGGTTAAGTTCCATATCACTTGGGAATTTTCCCTTTTGATGTTGGCCTCCCACTGCTATAGCGATCTGGGCCACTTGTGTCTCCAAAGACTTCAACCTTGCATTGACGTTCGTGTTTTGTTGAGCAACCTGTTCCTCTATTCTATCTAGCTTAGCCTTGTCTTTATTCAGTCTAGCTCTTGTCTCTCCGATAAACAAAGCTACCATCTCTTCTATAAACCCTTTCTTTTCGCTCGACTCCACCCTACCTTGATTTCCCATATTAAAACCTGGAGATGGCTGCAAAATGTTTCTATTATTAGCATAAGAAAAGTTCTCATGGTTTTGCAGCCCCGAATGATAATGTGTGGATGTCTGATTGTTTTGATAGTTGTTGTTGAAGTTCCTTTGCCCCACAAAATTCGTTTCTTCCTCAACAACTGTGGGATCTCTCGGAGTTGCCTGTTGGATAGCATGCAGTTTCATATTAAGCGCATACGCATGTTCGGTGAGCATGATTGTCCACTGTAATCGTTATTTGCCATCTCCTCTAGTAATTCTAGTGCCTCATTCGAGATACTTCTCTAGTAGTGCACCCCGGATCCAATATCTAAAATAGTTCTCGTGTTTCCACTTAAACCATCATAGAAATAATGTACTTGTTGGTAGTCGGGGTATCCATGTTGAGGGCACTTTCTTAAAAACTCCTAATTCTATCCCATGCCCCATGTAACGGTTGTTCGTCTAACTCGCCTAAACCGAGTGATTTCACTTTTTAACTACAAGATCTCTTACTCGGGAAAGTACTTAGCCAAAAACCTATGACTAAGTTCAGCCCAATCTATTGCAGTCGGTGTCAATGAAGATAACCATAGCCTTATTGCGTAGAGAAAAGGCGAAAAAGCGGCATCAAATGATATCCTTAGAAACACCATTCATCTTTATGGTACCATAGATTTCTAAAAATTGCGCCAGATGCACATTCGGATCCTCTACGTCTCTCTCCCCAAATTGGTTTTGTGACGCCATCTAGATCAACGCAGGTTTTAGTTCGAAATTATTTGCATTAATTGGCAGATGGGCCACTCTCCCATATCTCTGGTTAACTTCCCAGCTAGACATAATCCCTTATTGCCCTTCGCACGGGCCTCTCCTCTATCTGATTTTGTCTATTAGCACCCGGTGGATGCTCCTCATTGTTTCTATTGTTCGCACCATGCCTATTATTTCCCTATTCCACTGCTTTCAATCTTTTCCTTAATCATTTTGCTCTCTTTTCGATCTCTAAGTCAATGGATATCGGTTCAATAGATTTGGAACGTGTGATCATGCGCTGCATGCACTCAACAAAAATAAGGTTAAATACAAACCAAAAATAAGAGCGAGAAAAATTCTCTCTCTTCGAGAATGCTCTCTACGCCACACCTTCGTCTGCTTTCCTCCGATCACCCTCAAATCTGATTCCATGGAGTTAGACGCATTTCTATTCCCTGAGATCGGACTTCCTTCCACACAGAATCATGCAAAGATTTGTTCAACTACACAACAGCAACCCCTAAGGTTGAGTTCTATAGAGGTTCTGCCCAAACCCCCATCCCCTCGTTCAATAGCGATATCGCATCCTTTTTTTTTAATAAGCTGGGAGTACTGGTTGAAGGGAAGAGATAAATTTCAAATAAACTGAAAGATACAGGGTTCGAACCCTGGTTAACACCCTTATAAAGGGTTAGTGATACCACTTGAGCTACAAGCTAGTGGTGTCACATCCTTCAACATCTCAAAGTTCAGATTATATGGATACAAGCGTTCATCACCTTCACTTACGAGTTACGATCTGAGACACAAATAGATAACAGGAAAAAATTACAAACAAAGCTAGGGTTCATGCTAGGGTTTCCCAAAACCCCTACTTAAACCCTAATTCGAATATTTACGATTATAGAGTCCAACACCAGATTTCTCCGTCAAACCCTAATATCATGGGTTCAAAAACAAGTGAGGCTACTGATGTTCTAAATCTCTGCATAAGTGACATGGCCCATCCAATCTAGACTCCCTGCATGAACGACGGACAAAAAATTGTGCATGGCGATAAACCACTGAATGTTGCCCAAGCCCTCACACCGGAGGAGTCACAACCGGTGAAAAAAGGTGATTATTTTTTGAAAACAATGGATGAAAACATCTATCAACAACAAAATTATTTTCAATAATCCTTTGAAAAAAACCTAATATGCTCCTAAAAATTCGGTTGTCACACGTCCTCTTCTTGTCGGTCGATCGGTAATTCACCATCTCCGGTCATTGTCTTCATGGCCACAATGGAATTTCATGGATTGATAGCAAATTTCAACCCTCCACTTGCACGTTCGAATGCTTCTATCCCTCATGTGACTTCGTCTTCTTCTAGGGTTTCGATACATATTCAAACGCACGTCGACGCCATGGCATCCGATATGCATGGTGATTTCTCCTTGTCCAAACATGGCTGCACCTGGCTTCATTTGAACTTCCTACCTTGCAGGAAGCCCCCTCCGACTTCCATTGATCGTATGTTCATAGGTCTTATTCCGCTGGATCTCTACTTGCCGGTCTCGCCATTGACATCAAATGGCATCGAAGCCGTTCAGGACCATAGTGATACCAGGGGGCAGCTTCCTCTTCACTTGACGCCCATGGGGGGTTGGCCTCCCTTAATCTACTTCCTAGGGGGACGGCTCCCTCCTATGCCTCCATAGTCGCCCCCCCAGGGGGTGATGACCCCTAGGCCAGACTCCCTGGCCTCCCCCAGCATGTGGTACCCAGTCCTCTGGCCCCCTTTCATGGCACTCCTCAACCACGTGATTATACCTCTGTTAACCCATTGTTGAAGAATGCAAAACATATTGGCACTGGGGATTCTTTCTCGTTTTGGGAAGATTGTCAGCAGGATTCTTTCTCCCACTCAATTTGGGTTTATTCCAGGTCGTCATATTCATGATTGTATCGCTTTGGTATCGGAAGGCTACAATATTTTTCAGAATCGATCGGACAAGAACATGATTTTAAAGATTGGCATTCGCAAAGCCTTTGACACTTTGAGCTGGGAGTTCTTGCTTTGCGTTTTGCAGAGATTTGGGTTTTCGGCTAAGTTCATTGGCTGGATCTCAGTGATTCTTAATTCTGCTCGTATTTCTGTTTTGTTGAACGATTCGCCGGTGGGTTACTTTTCTTGTTCTCGCGGTGTTCGTCAAGGGGATCCTCTTTCTTCTCTTATTTTCTGTGTTGCTGAGGAAGTTTTGGGTAGAATTTTTGCAGACTTGGTGGCATCTAGCAGTCTATGGCTTTTTGTTGCCCCTCGGAACATCCATTTCCCTGCTACAATGTTGTATGCCGATGATATAGTCATTCTCTGTGAGTCTAATACTAGCAATGCCCATCATATTCGCCAGGCTCTTTGATTCTACACTTCTATTTTGGGGCAAATCTTCAATCCTAACAAATCAAAGGTTTTCTTTGGGATCGCTGTTTCTAGACACGTTTGTAATCAGATTCAAGCTATTATGGGGATCAGGTGGGCCTGGGTGTCCCTATCTGTAAAAGGGCGCCCAAGCAGAGGTGTTTCCCACGTTCAAATGATGGAAGATGTCTTCTCTCTCACTTGCTGGCAGGGTGTGTTTGGTGAACTCTGTGATTACGAGTTCACTGGTGCACTCTATGCTTGTTTACAAATGGCTGATTGCTATGCTTAAGCAGCTGGAGAAAGCTATGCGTAACTTTATCTGGACTGGTGACATCTCCCAGAAAGGTACTCATGTGGTTAATTGGGCTCGTTGTTGTACTCCTAGGAAAGACGGGGGCCTTGGGGTTCGATCTATCATCACAAATAATCAGCCTTACCTCATGAAATTGGGTTGGAAGATAATTACTTTGGATTCCATCGTCCTCGCCACCCTTCGCAAGCGTTATCTGTTGGAGAGCGGGGCAATCCGTAACTCTTTTTTACCTTCTTTGATCTGGGCTGGTCTTCATCCTCTCATTCAGAATTATTTAACGGAGTCGCGGTGGATAGTAGGAGCGCAGTCGTCTGTTGGATTTTGGAATGATAATTGGTTAGGTTATGTCATTGCGGATCGGATTGGCATTCCTAACAAATATTGGGTTCATTTTCAGAAAAAAATCTCAGACTTCTATTATTTTTTTGAATGAATTAAAGATATATATAAAAATTGAAAAGAGTGATCCTGATCACAAGCTGATCAGGTAGCCAAAGAAACAAAACGAAAATCGAGTCTGAAATAAAATCGAAATGGTCACAAGCCAACCAAATGGCTGAATGGTTGGGGCCTCGTTAAAACCTCCCAAGGTAAAACCCACCTTTGTGGGGAAAACCCTTGGCAGGAAAAAGAGTACCCCCATAATAGGCGTCCAAATATAAGGAAATAAAAAGCGGGACACATTATCTAACAAATCTATAATTGGAGACCAACATAGTCTTCTGTGAGAAAGGAACAATATCCGCAGGAGAGACTCCCCACCAAGTCAACGAATGCGACTTCTTGCTCAGAAGGTCTGCTACTCTATTACTTTCACGATATATATGCGAAACCACCGTAGTCATCTGTGAAAGCAAATAAAGAGTATACCGCAATTTGCTAAGATGACGCCATGGGACAGTAATGGATCTCTTATGAAGTAAGTCCACCACGTAAATAGAGTGTGACTCGAGCAAAAGTTGGGTTCAGCCCTTAGCATGAGCATAATAAATGGCCCACATTGCTTCCACCAACTCAGCCTCAAAAGCATACCCAGTGCCACATCGTTCCACAAAGCACCCCCAAAAGAAGCCTCTGCAATTCCGGAAGACCCCAGAAGCTGTAAGTCTTCCTGGCGCCCCTGAAGCACTACCGTCTGTATTCACCTTGATCCATCTCGGAAGGAGTTTTTGCCAAATAACTTGCACAATCCTTGGAGCTTGTCTAGAGCGCCCAGGCACGCGAAGCCGTCGTATGATAAGAAGGTCGATTTGGTCATTTTTCATACAACCTTGATCAAGCGAAGATGATTCAAGAATAAACACCCAAAGATGAGTAATGGCCGATTCCACCGTCCATTGTTTATCGTTAAAAACCAATTCATTCTGGATATGCCAAATAAGCCAGATGCAGGACAAAGCTACCGCACGCCACAAGAAAGCACCCGAAGATCTCGGACTTCTATTATGATAACACTTGGCATTTTACCATTTCTTTTGTGGAGGCTTACATGGATATAGTTCGTGACATTGTCCGTTGTCCGCTTCCCCCGCATTCAGGGGATAAAAGAGTATGGATGCATTATATGGATGGAGTGGTTTCTTCTAAAGAGGCCTATTCTTTTTTGTGGCATGCTCTCTCTTCTGGTTAGATTGGGTTCTTGGATTTGGTCTATGCACATCCCGGAAAAAGGAGATCAGTGGCTATTTGGTGAGCGATTTTTGGACGTCTAGCGGTTCTAGACGTTATGCGATATCGGGCTTTATTGGTGGGCCGAATTTTTGTAGTCTATGTTACTCTCAGGCGGAATCGATTGATCACATTTTCATTTCTTGTGCTTTTGCGGGGCTTCGTGGGGCTGGATGGCCGAGGGGTTTTATTTGTTACTATTCCTCCAGCACATAGCTTCAATGAATTTTTGGTTCACGTCATGGGTTTCCACTTCAGTGATCAGGTGGGAAAAACGCTCTCTAGGGTTTTTCTCCTCCTTCGTTCGTCGCACATCGTCTTTTTCGTCAGTTTTCCGGTGGCTCCATGGCGGAGCCACTCCTCTTTGGACTGACGTCCAACTTCACGCCACGCATGCGCTCACAACCTTCATCCTCCACGTCTGCAAAGCACAACAACAATGCGTCCTCGTTCGCACCACCTTCCAAGCCACCTGTACGACAGGCGTTTGATCTTGCGTCTACCGGGCTTCTTCCACCGAAAACATATTTGGGTGTCCCTCAATATTCATAGCACACGCATACTTCTGCAAATCAAGATGCTTTGGAGCATAGAGGGCGGCCACCTCCAACTCTTTGAAGGCCGCCCAACTTGGGGGGGCATCTCCTCCCTTTCCCCCCATGGCTGCCGCATGCCATGGGGGGCCGGCCCCCTTGTGGAGCCTTATGGGGGGCCAGTTTCTCTTCCTCCCTCCAAGGCCGCCCCCCCAGGGGGGTGATGACCCCTGGGCCGCCGTCTGCCGTTTGCATGGAATCCCGCCTGCATGCCCTCGCACGGATGCTATTTCCAAGAATGCTCCTCAGATTGCTGAAAGCTCTCCCCCGACGACTTCTGTTTATGAATCGAACCCTCGACTTTTGGCTCATAAAGCTAATGCTCATTCTAATTTGGGTAACACTTTTGCTAAAATCGTTTGAGGTACTACCCATCCTATGGATTAAATTTACCAAGCCCCAGGTAATTTCACCCCATTTTCCCATATAGTTTCTGGCAAAACACATTCTATCCCTAAACTTGTTTTTTGAATAAGTGCGAATATATATATAAAAAATGAAAAAAGAGTAATCCTGATCACAGGCAGATCAGGTAACCAAATGAAAGCCTGTAAATAATGTCAACAACCAAAACAAAGTGGTCACAAGCCGACCATGGCTGAATGGTTGAGGCCTCGTTCAAACCTTCCAAGGTAGAACCCACCCTTGTGGGAAAAACCCTTGGAAGGAAAAAGAGTACCCCCCAGGAAAAAGGCGCCTAAAAAAAGAAACCTGAAGCGGTGGCACATTAAGTAACAAACCTATAGTTGGATTGGCCAACATAATCATCAGTGAGGAAGTGAAGAAGGTCAGTGGGCGGGACGCCCCACCAGGTGCCACCCTCCGTCTTCTTGCTCAGCATGTCTGCCACCCGATTGCCTTCGTGAAAGATATGAGATACTACAAGATCAATGCCACTGAGCAGATGCAAGGTGTGGCGCCAAGAGCTAAGATGGCGCCATGGGACCTCCATCGTTCTCTTCTCCAGCAGGTTCACCACATACATCGAATCCGATTCCAGCCAAAGTTGTGTCGACCTTTTGCAAATGCATATTGAATCGCCCACATTGCTGCAACCAATTCATCTTAAAATGCGTACCCTGAACCACAGTGATGGACAAAGCATCCGCGAAAGAATCCTCTACAATTCCGAAAGACACCGGAGGCTGTTAGATTGCCCGGCGCCCCTGAAGCGCTGCCATCCGTGTTAACCTTGATCTAACCCGAGAGGGGTTTTTGCCACTGGACCTCCACAATCTTTGGAGAATGCCTAGCCCTTCCAGAACTCGTAAACCACGCAGGATAAAGAGGTCCTGCTGATCGTTATTCATGCAGCCCTGGTCCAAAGATGCTGATTCAACAATGAGAACCTGTAGGTGAATGATCGCCGCCTCCCGAGTCCAGATTTTGTTGTGGAAAATCAGCTCATTACGGATGTGCCAAATAAGCCAGATGCAAGATAATATTGCCAGACGCCAAAGGAAAGCGACCTGGACACTAAAATGAAGAGACATAAGCCGAACCAGCAGTTCACTGTAAGTCTGGAGGGGGTGCACGTGAAAGGCTTGGAAGATCCAACGCCATATATGTCCTGCAAAAGCACAAGAAACAAATAAGTGATCAATCGATTCCCCCGATTCCCTGCAAAGAACACAAATCGAAGGGCCAGTAAAACTTCCCCTAGCTCGTAAAGAATCCTGGACAGCCAATCGGTTGTGTATAGCCCTCCATGCCACCACTGATCTCCGTTCCGGGATATGCTGAGACCAAAGCCAAGAACCCCATCTAACTGCCAGGCGCTGGGGGCGTAAATAATTATAAGTCGTCTTTGATGTAACTGAACCATCCTCTGAGTGCATCCAAACACGAGTATCCCGGGATGTAGGCGCAATTGGGACACGCACAATAGCTCGAACCAGGTCCAAATAAGCCTCCACAAAAGGGAGGGTGAAGTGCCAGGATCCGTCATAAAAATAGTCAGAGATACGCTACTGGTATTAATATCTATAATCCTCTGGAATGCCAATTCTGTCAGCAATGGAGTATACCAATCAATTATCAATCCAAAATAATACCTCAGAATTGGCGCCTGGGATCCAACGAGCATCATCCAAGCAATCAAAAATATAGGGTTTAATCCCAGGCCAAATAGAAGAAGGAATAAAGGACCTCTGGATATCCCCAGTTCTAGTAAAGTACCGTTGTCTGAGGGTCCTGAAAACCACCGAGTCCGAGTTCAAAACCTTCCAGCCCAATTTCATTAAGAAAGCCTTGTTAGCAGCCATGATCAATCGCACGCCCAAACCTCCCTCTACCCTGGGCGTGCAACATGCATTCCAGTTGACCATTACCTTTTCTTTGGAATTCACGTCCCCCGTCCAAATGAAATTACGCATGGCTTTTTCCATTTGTTTAAGCAGCGTGGCAGGCCATTTATAAATCATCATGGAATGCACGAATGAACTAGTTATCACCGAGTTAACAAGGCAAACCCTACCAGCAAGGGAGAGAGACGAGTATTTCCATCGCCGAAACTTAACGATAATCTTGTCAAAGATAGGCTGTAAATCCGCGACCTTTGGAGCTCCCTTGAAGATTGGAGCGCCCAAGAAGATGGTGGGGAGCGCTCCTGGACGAATCCCCAGAATGTGTTGCACCCTCCCACGGACATAATTCGAAACCTGCGCCCCAAAATAGACCTTGGATTTCTGAGGACTAAACACTTGACCCGAGATGTCTGCATAATGAGTAAGGATCTGAAGCAAGGCCCGGGCATTGGATGAAGACGCCCCACACATGATGACAATATCGTCCACATAAAAGATGGAAGATGGAAAGACAATACTCCTTGGTGCCGTGAAGGCAGATAACCGGGACTGATCCATTGCTGCTGCAATAAACCGACCAAGGACCTCCTCTGCAATACAAAACAATAGGGGTGATAAAGGATCCCCTTGTCTGACTCCCCTGGAACATGGAAAATAACCAACCGGCGTCCCATTCAACAGCACTGATATTTTGGTTGACCGAAGAACCATCTCCACCCAACGCACAAACGTCTCGGAGAAACCAAAACAGCGCAAGACATGTAGTAAAAAGTCCCACCTCAATGTGTTGAATGCCTTGCGAATATCAATATTCAGTATCATAATCGAATCTGTGCGTCCCTGTAGGACATTGAACCCTTCAGATACCATAGCAATACACTCATGAATTTGTCTACCCGGGATAAAACCAAACTGAGTCGGAGATAAATAACCAGCAATAATAGAGCCCAAGCGCGTAGCCAATATCTTCGTGATAATCTTGAAAAGGAAGTTGCTCATGACAATCGGGCGGAAGTTTTCAATGGTATTTGCATCCTTAGTTTTAGGGATGAGTGCCATGAAACGGCATTCAATCCCGGAGGTAGAATAATTACTAAAGAAAGAGCGAACAACGCCATTACCTCGAAAAGATGACATCCTGCAATCTTCTAAATGGCGGTAAAAATCCCATCGAACCCATCGTGCCCCTGCCTTCTTAGATCTCGCCAGGCTCCAGTCCATATCAAACACCGCGTTATTCTCTCATAATCCCGGATGCATGTTGTGGTTTCTCAATGGTCGAAAAACCGCATTGCGGACCATCTGTCCCGCCCCCAACCATTGGATATTAGTGAGCACCTGACTATGTCGACGACTAGCGAGAAATTTGTGCTTTGTTGGGTAGAGCTCCCATTTTCCCCAAAAAAACAGCTCCTCCAGGATTTTTCATTTCTTTCTAAAATGAAATAATATGATTCTCAAGGAATGACATCCCGAAAATGGCGGTAAAAATCCCATCGAACCCATCGGGCCCGGAGGAGAACTGAAATTATCAAACACCGCTAGCCCCACCATAAGCCCGCCCCAACCATTGGAGTGAGCACCTGGTCGAAGCGAGAAATCCGTGGTAGAGCTCCCATTTTCTGCAAAAGAGCTCCTCGTAAAATGAAATAATATGATTCTCAAGGAACCTAGCATCATCGATGAAAAACCATAAGCCCCTGAATCCCCAAGCGTTACCCTACGAATGCAGCTCGCCCGATGAAAAAATGTTGTGTTACGATCCCCATCCTTAAGCCGGGCGGTGCGGGCCTTTTGCTTAAGGAATTGATCGGATCGCAACGTCTGCGAAAGCTTCAATCAAGCGCCCAGCTCGCTATCCTGGAGAGAGGGGGAATATCCCAACGCCTCAATATCTGCCTGAATCTGTCGAAGATACTCCATCTGGCTATCCACGCTACGATTAACATCCCCAAATACATCCCTGTTCCAATCTTTAATAACATATCGCAACCGCTTGAGCTTCCTCATGACACGCAATAAGAGGTTGTAACCAAATCCCGGAGTGAATCGTGGTGAACCCACATACGCTGGGAAATGAAACAGAACCGGACCCCTGGTAATGACCGAAGTACAAGAAACCAAAATGGGGTGGTGATCAGATCCAATGCGAGGGAGAACTAAGCCCTTGACATCCTGCCAAAGTGCGAAAAAAGGACAAGTAGCCAGGGCTCTGTCCAACTTAGCGTGAAGTAAAGATAGAGGCCTTCGGGGGGAGCACCAAGTAAATGAATTCCCCATCGTCGATACCACAAACAAACTGGCATGCTCTATGAAATCCCTGAAATCCTGGCACGAGGCTTGGGAAAGAGTATCATTGCGCGAGCACTCATGATGTCCCAAAACCGCATTGAAATCTCCAACAAGCAACAGATCAGCCAGACCCAAATTCCGCAAATCCAAGCATAGCTCACGTCGTGCAATGTAATCACACAAACCATGAGTAAAGCCAATATGAAAAATCAAAGAACCAAATTGAACATGGAAAACAATACATTGGGTAGAAGACCAGACCTGATTAAGAATAGTGATAGTGGAGTCGTGAAGAACCCAAATGTCTGGCCGCCCATTGTCTCGAAAACTTTGTCCCACAAGAGTCAAGCCCAGGCTATGCCAATAAGAGTCGGAAATAGCCGAAAAGTCCACCTTAGGTTCACAAATAGCCATAATGGAAGGCTTATGCTTATGACATAAAGCCTTATGAACATTGCGAGATGCAACATTCCCAATCCCCCGGATGTTCCAGAAGATGTAATTCATTTAGACGGTTGTGGGGGAGTTGCCCGTGACGATCGCACGGTGAAAACAGGCATGTGGCGCGTAGCAGAGTCTAATGGTTGGGGATGATCCACTTTGTTTGCATAGTCTGCCCATTTTTTGGAAGCTGCAAAGTTCATCTCGTGCGGTTCTGAACTTTCCGTTTCAATAGTAACGTCATGAGCAGGGGGCGACGGCCCCGACGTAACTATCTAGAGAATGCGATCTTTGGCTGAATCCAAAGGCACGACTCAGAGCACGAATAGGTTTCCCCAAAGGATATTGTACTGTAATAGGCATAATTGTGGAGGCTGAGACGGTACTCGTACTGGAAGTACTAGCCTTGGGCGATGACCCCCTAGCTGGATACTCAGTGTGGTCATCTGCGGGTTGCTGATCCTGGGATTCGACTGAACCAAGAGCCTCGAAGGTGTTACCAAGATGGATTTCTGGAGGGCAAGTGACTATGGCACGAGTAGGAGATCATGCGCGCGTAGCCGAACCCGTATTTCCCATTGACTCATCAACGGCCTTGCCCTTGTCCTGCTGAACAGGACGATAAACTCTACGAACCCTGGAACGCCCTCGCTGAACTGAATTGTTACGCTTAGCAGACTCCTGTGGCCGTCCCTGGGTCGGTGATGTGCGCCCATCCTTGTCCGTATTACCCACTGTGTTAAAACGACAAGAAGCTGTGGAGTGCCCCGAAACACTGCACCTCGAGCAAAATGCGGGCAGTTTTTCATAAGTGACGGAAACAAAAGAGCACTTGCCAGTGCGTTCAACCATAATGTTTTCCTCCAAAGGTTTGGAGAGGTCAATATCAACCAGAACCCGAACAAAATGACCCAAAGAACCATCCAAAGAGCGCTGATCAATCTGTAATGGATTCCCAAGAGCACTGGCAATTCCCATGATGTTATTGGGGTCCCAGTATTCCGCACTTAGTTCAAAAATGCGTACCCAAACGCTGGCCACTGAAGTTTGAGCCTTGTAGGGGTTGAAGTTAGGCACCCATGGAGACAGACGGATAATACCAGGGTTAAGCGTCCAATTAGCGCGTTGCTGAGCCCGAGAACGATCTTGTGCACTGAACAATTTGACACAAAATAATCCCTTTCCCAAGGGAATTAATTTCCAGTCATTTTTAATACCCCATAATTCAGTAAGGCGTTTGTTTAAAAGCATAGTTGCCCATGGTTTGTTCCCTTTTCCCAAAATGACCCTTCCGATTAATGAAAACGAGAATTCAGCAAGTCGTTGTTGATAGACGTTGTCATCAATAGTGACTGAGTAATAATCCCCTTTTCTAACCGGCTTAGGGATAGAATTAGACATACCAGATACCGCATGAGAGAAAGTATTGGAATTTCCTTGCGCCTGCGTATTGGAATCCATGTCGTGTTGTGTACCTGTAATATTATAGGAAGGATGGGGATTTCCCGAAACCATTTTCGCATAAGAGGTGGCCATGTCGTAGATTCCAGCCGGCTGAGCAACATTGTAGGGCGGGCATGCAGCTTGAATGCTCTGAAGATGGCTGTGGTGGGCCCAGGGGTCATCACTCCCCTGGGAAAGGGCTGTTAGGAAGGGAGATTATTATTCTGTCACTATCGATGAAAAAGTTTACCAACAACATCTTGCTGAATTTTCTTATTCCTTGATTGGAAGGGTAATTTTGGGAAAAGGTAACAAGCCATGGGCGACAATGCTTTTGCATAAACGCCTATCTGAGATATGGGGAATTAAAAGTGATTGGAAACTAATTCCCTTGGGTAAGGGATATTTTTGTGTTAAATTTTTTAATGCGCATGATCGATCTCGTGCTCAGTTACGTATCAATTGGGCACTTAATCTAGGCTCTATTCGGCTTTCTCCATGGGTTCCGGATTTCAACCCATACAAAGTTCACACTTCTGTGACCAGTGTTTAGGTCCGCATCTTTGAGCTCAGTTTGGAATACTGGGATCCCAACACTATTCTGGGGATTGCCAGTGCTATCAGCAATCTGATTCAGATTGATCAACGATTGCTTGATCGGTCCCTGGGATATTTTATTCATGCGCTGGTCGATATTGATCTCGCTAAACCGTTGGAGGATCGCATTATGGTGGAACGGGTTGCCAGTGTTCCTTTGTGTCGGTGAGCTATGAGAAACTACCAGAGTTTTGTGCTAAGTGTAATGTTACGGGACCTGCGACTGCTTCTTGCCGTCTTTCTGCTTTGGGAAACACGGCTACAGACAGGCACACTAGCCCTTCTCATGGGCGTTCCAAGGCTCCGGAGGGACGCCCGAATTTAGTTCAAAGGGGACGCAACAGAGTTCATTAAGTTTATCGTCCTATGCAGCAGGACAAGGGCAAGGTCGTTGATGACTCAATGGAAAATACGGGTTCGACTATGCGGCCAGGCTACCCTTCCTTCGCAATAGTCACTTGCCCTACTGATCTACACCTTGGTAATGCTTTTGAGGCGCTTGCTTCAGATGACACCCCAGAGCAACTATCCGCGGATATTTAGACAGATTTACCAACTAGAGAACCGGTCCCCAAGGCTCCTCCTTCTAATAACGGCTCCTTCTCCACTAATCTGCCTCTTACGATTCAACATCCGTTGGAGAAGCCTATCCGTGCTCTCAGTCATGCCTTCCGGGACAGCTCCCTTGATCCGGCTAAATCAAGATTACTTCAGAGTGTTACTCAGGGTCCATCTCCGGCAATTCATGACATTACAATTGAGCCGGATCGCCCATGGCCAAATGAGTTAGATTTTGCAGCTTTAGAAAGATGGGCGGATTACGCAGATGAAGTGGCTAATGCTCAATCGTCGAATTCTGCAGCACACCACACTCCTGTCTTTACCGTGCGATCGACACGGGTGGCTCCTCCTCCACCGTCTCAATGAATTGCATCTTCTGGAACATCCAGGAGATTGGGAACATTGCTTCTCGTAATGTTCTTAAGGCTTTATGTCAGAAGCAT
The DNA here is from genome assembly GCA_016081115.2 of Rehmannia glutinosa. NCBI lineage: Eukaryota > Viridiplantae > Streptophyta > Magnoliopsida > Lamiales > Orobanchaceae > Rehmannia > Rehmannia glutinosa. Next base: position 42,437,227 of record CM071931.1, on the reverse strand, counting down.
AAACCTTCTATTTTAGCTATCTGTGAGCCTAAGGTGGACAATTCCTCGATTTTGTATTCCTATTGGAGTAGTTTGGGTTTGAGTTTCGTGACTCAAAATTTTCGTGCGAACGGTCGATCTAATATTTGGGTCTTCTGTGATGCTGGCATCTCCGTTCTGCATTAGGTTTGGGATCATATTTCTCGTGAATGCTTTGGTTGGAGTTGAGGAATTTAGGTCTTGATGATATGTTGTTTATTGGGGACTTTAACGCTGTTTTAGGTCATCATGAGCATTTGGGCAGTGGAATTCTATCCCAGGCCTCTTGTCAGGATTTCAGGGACTTTTTAGAGGACGCTGGTTTGTTCCCTGTGTGGACTATGGGAAAATCGTTCACTTGGTGCTCTCCCCGTATGTCCATTTCCCTTCTCCAGGCAAAGTTGGATCGAGCTCTAGCAACATGTTGATTTTTCTCTCTTTAGCAAGTTGTTAAGGTCTTGGTTCTTCCTCGTATTGGCTCGGATCACCATCCCATTTTGGTTTTTTGCTCATCTTCTGTCCTCAGGGGACCGGTTCCATTTTGTTTCCAGCGCATGTTGATTTATCATGATTCTTTTCGGGATATTGTTACTTCTTCATGGGCCCTCCCGTGTGCATCGCCCAACCCTATGTTGCGCGTCATGTGGAGGCTCAAGAGGTTGCGACAGACTATTAAGGTTTGGAATAAAGACGTCTTTGGGGATGTTAATCGTCAGGTGGAAAGCCAAATGGAGAAAGTTCGGCAGATTCAGGCAGATATTGAGTCTGCGGGCTTCACTGCTGCGCGTCGTGACATGGAACTTGATGCTCAAAACGTTTTGTCTCACACGCTGTTATGACAATCTGAATTCCTGAAGAAGAAAACCTGTTCGGCATGGCTGAAGGATGGGGATCGTAACACTGCATTTTTTCATCGTCGTAGTCAGATTCGTAGTGGACGCTCGGGGATCCAGGGTCTGATGATCGATGGTAGCTACTCAGATGATCCGGTTGTTCTTGGGAATCACATCATTTCCTTCTATACGGAGCTCTTTGCAGACACAGGACATACCATTTCAGACTATACTTTGGTTGATCAGGTGATTTCTCTAGGGTTGGTACAGTGGATAACGCTCTTTTGACGGCTATTCCTTCGTAGTCAGAGATTAAAGACGCGGCTTTTGACATGGGTTCGGACAGTTCTTTGGGACCGGACGGTTTCAATGGGATTTTTTATCGTCACTTTTGGGACGTTATTTCAGCAGATGTGGTAGCCGCGGTCCATTTTTTCTTCATTAATGTGTCCCTTCCTGCGGGATTGAACGCTAGCTTTATGGCGCTCATTCTGAATACTAAGGATGCTAATGTTATTGAGAACTTTAGGCCTACCAAGATTTTGGCGACTCGGCTGGGCTCTATCATTTCTGCTTATTTGTCTCCTACGTAGTTTGGTTTTATCCCGGGCAGGCAGATTCATGACTGTATAGCTTTGGTTTCTGAAGGCTTCAATATTTTGCAGGGTCAGAATGATGCCAACATGATTTTGAAAATTGATATCCGCAAGGCATTTGATACTGTTAATTAGGGGTTTATAGATACACATTTTGCATAGATTTGGTTTCTCGGAGGTGTTCGTTAACTGGATTGAAATTATTCTTCAATCTTTCAAAATTTCCATTTTATTGTATGGGTCGCCTGTGGGCTATTTCTCTTGTTTTCGAGGAGTTAGGCATGGCGATCCTTTATCTCCCTTACTCTTTTGCATTGTGGAGAAAGTTCTGAGCAGATTTATTGATGATTTTTTTGAATAAGTTCGAATATATATATAAAAATGAAAAAAGAGTAATTCTGATCACAGGCTGATTAGGTAACCAAAAGAAAGCCTGGAAAATAATGTCAAAAAACCAAACGAAATGGTCACAAGCCGACCAAATGGCTGAATGATTGGGGCCTCGTTAAAACCTCCCAAGGTAAAACCCACCCTTGTGGGAAAAACCCTTGGAAGGAAAAAGAGTACCCCCCAGGAAAAGAAGGCGCCTAAAAAAGAAACCTGAAGCGGTGGCGCACTAAGTAACAAACCTATTGTTGGATTGGCCAACATAATCATCGGTGAGGTAGTGAAGGAGTTCTATGGGCGGGACGCCCCACCATGTGCTGCACTCCGTCTTCTTGCTCAGCATGTCTGCAACCCGATTGCCTTTCCGAAAAATATGAGAGACTACAAGATCAATACCTCTGAGCAGATGCAGGGTTTGGCGCCAATAACTAAGATGGCGCCATGGGACCTCCATAGTTCTCTTCTCCAGTAGGTTCACCACATACATCGAATCCGATTCCAGCCAAAGTTGCGTCCAGCCTTTTGCGAATGCGTAATGAATCGCCCACATTGTTGCGACCAATTCAGCTTCAAAAGCGTACCCTGAACCACAATGATGGACAAAGCAAGCTCGAAAGAAACCTCTACAATTCCGAAAAACTCCGGAAGCTGTGAGGTTGCCCGACGCCCCTGAAGCACTGCCATATGTGTTAACCTTGATCCAACCCGGGAGGGGTTTTTGCCATTGAACCTCCACAGTCTGCGGAGCACGTCTAGCCAGTCCAGGAACTCGCAGACCGCGCAAGATAAATAGGTCTTGTTGGTCATTGTTCATGCATCCCCGATCCAAAGATGATGATTCTACAATGAGTACCTGTAATTGAATGATCGCCACCTCCAGTGTCCAGATTTTGTTGTGAAAAATCAGCTTGTTGCGGATGTGCCATATAAGCCAGATGCAGGAAAGTATCGCCACGCGCCAAAGGAAAGCGACCTGGTCACTGAAATGAAAAGACGTTAACCGCACCAGTAGCTCATTGAAACTGTAAGCCTGAGTAGGGTGAACTTGGAAAGAGTGGGAGATCCAACGCCATATATTTCCTGCAAAAGCACAAGAGACAAATAGGTGATCAACCGATTCTTCCGATTCCCTGCAAAGAACACAAACCGAAGGGCCAGCAAAACTTCCCCTAGCTTGTAATGAATCCTAGACAGCCAGTCGGTTGTGTTAGATGGGGCAGATTTATTGATGATGCAGTTATCCGGAATCAGCTTCAGCCATTCATGGCGCCTAAGAAGATCATATTTCCTTCTCTATTATGTACGCGAATGATATTGTGATTATGTGCGGGGCCTCTTCAGCGAATGCACGCACTCTTCTCTAGACCCTCACGTTATATGCGGATATCTCGGGTCAGGCCTTCAATCCTCGCAAATACAAAGTTTACATCGGCAATCGGGTCTCTAATCATGTGCGTGGTCGTATACATACGATTACGGGTATTCATGTTGGGGCCTTCCCAATGGTTTATCTAGGCGCCCCTATTTTGAAAGGTGCTCCCAAGGTGGCGGATTTACAACCCGTTTTTGATAAGGTGATTCTCAAGTTCAGAATGTGGTGTACCTTTATCCATTGCTGGTCGTGTCTGCCTGGTGAATTCGGTGATCACCAGCTCCTTTGTGCACACGATGATGGTTTATAAGTGGCCTCGAACATTGTTACTCAAATGGAAAAGGCCATGCGTAATTTTATCTGGACTGGTGATGTCAACTCTAAGGGTTCGGTGTTGGTAAATTGGAATCGTTGTTGTATGCCCCGGGCCAAAGGGGGGTTGGAAGGTTATGAATTCGGACAATGTGATTTACAAAACCCTCAGAAGACATTTTTTGACTTTGGATGGTTCTCTCCGTCGTTCATTCATCCCCTCTTCCATTTGGACCGGGATTCGGCCTTGTATTACGGGTTTCTTGGAGGACTCTCGTTGGATCCCCGGGTGTAATTCTGAAGTCTTATTTTGGCTTAACAACTTGTTGGGTTACGCCATTGCCGATAGGATTGGTATCCTGCAGGAATACAAACATCTATTTTGGCATCGCATCTCGGATTACTTCTATGATGAGTCCTAGCACTTCACCTTCTCGTTCATTAAGGTTTACTTAGATCTGTTTCGGGATATTGTTCGCGTCCCCATAGCTCCATCTTCGAAGGATACGCGTGTTTGGATGATTTCTGATGATGGGATTATCACTTTGAAATCGGCTTACTCCCATTTGCGCCCCCATTCTCCGGTGGTCCAATGGGGTTTTTGGATTTGGTCACATCATATCCCAGAATGACACTCGATTGTGGCATGGAGAGCTATCCACAATCGACTGGCGGTATTGGATTCACTGCGTCCTAGGGCGAGCTTCATTGGCCCCTCAGTTTGTGGTCTTTGTTGTGCAGCTGCTGAATGTGTTGATCATCTGTTCATCTCTTGTGTTTTTGCAGGGGCCCTTTAGCGGTGGATCTTTGACTCTTTTGACGTCCGCAATTTTAGGCTTATAGCTTTAATGAATTCCTGGTGCGTTTAATGAATTTTCATTTCAGTGAACAGGTGGCTTTCTTATGGCGCGTAGCAGTGTTATCCTGCATCTGGCTCATCTGGCATATCCGGAACGACTTGAGTTTCAATGACAGGACTGGACAGTAGATGCGGCTATCCTCCGCCTTCGCGTTCTCATTTTGGAATCTTCTTCCTTAGACCGGGGTTGCGAAGGGATGGACTCAACTTTGGTTGGAGTCAGATTCTGTTTATGTGGTGGAGTTGCTCTAGAAGAGGTTCGAGGGGATCCTCTGGCGCCATCTTAGCAAGTGGCATTACACTATGCACCTTCTTTCACAGATGGATTTGGTGGTCTTACATATTTTTCGGGAGGGCAATCGGGTGGCAGACCTGCTTAGCAAGAGATCGCACTCTAAGACTTGGTGGGGAGTCCCTCCAGCGGATATCGTATTGTCTCTCACAGAGGATTATGTTGGCCAGTCCAATTAACGGTTTGTTAGTTAATGCGTCTGGTTTTTTTTGGTCAGATCGTTTGGGACGCTTTTCTTCATGGGGGGTACTCTTTTCCTGCCAAGGGTTTTTTTCCCACAAGGGTGGGTTTTAACTTGGGAGGTTTTAACGAGGACCCAACCATTCAGCCATCTGGTCGGCTTGTGACCACTTCTTGGTCACTGGAATTACTCAATGCATTTGGTCTCCCAAATGAATTTTGTTATTTCTCACATCTATGGGGAGGGAAATCGTGTTGCAGATTGTCTCATTAATTCTCGGAATCCAAGTGGTGGGATGCGCCTCCAGCGGATATTATTACTTTCCTTAATGATGTTTATGTTGGTCGGAGCCAGTATAGATTTGTCAAATAGCTTGTGTTTCTGTGTTTTTATGTTTATTATGGACTTCTTCTCGTAAGGGTACTCTTTTCCTACTAGGGGTTTTTCCCACAAGGGTGGGTTTTACTCCGGTAGGTTTTTAACGAGGCCCCAAACTCTGCACTACCTGATCGGCTTGTGATCAAGACTTTTTCTGTTCTTCTATATTATTTTTGACCTTATTCAAAAACAATCTATCAACAGCATACGGCCGAACTCGAAATACTTTGATTGGTAGGCTTCTTTTTCCTGAAGGGGTTAAACCATTGTCCTTGGTTGAATTAAAATTGAAACATACGAATTTATGGAAGATCACCCATGAATGGCATCTGGTTCCTTTGGGCAAGGGATATTACAATTTACAATTCACCAACATGGATGACCGAAATCAGATTTAGAAGGTTTGGCACCCTTCGTTGGTTAATAAAATAGCTAGTGCGGTGGGAACTCCGATCCAAATAAATGGACGGTCCATGACCTTACAAGAATTTGTTATGATAGAAAGAATGGGTCACTGCTCTTTTGCATCGCTCAGTTACGACAATCTTCCAGAATTTAGCTTGCAATGTCGTATTGTTGGACACAATGTAAATCAAATGCCGTCATGCTAGGACCAAAGAAGTACATACTCAGAATGATAACATGAAGAAGGTTGTTAGTCCAAAGTGAGAGGACGATCTCGTGGGTCGAGAGAAAACTATTAATAACAAAGGAAAAGTCAGAAAACGGAAACATGGGTTTAAGTGAAAAAATGGGGAGCTCGACCGTCGGTGGAGGCCACCTTGAAGTCGAACATTAATGTGAAGAACTCTTTCGATATTTCACAGGACGATGATGTTGATTCATAAAACATGCCTATCCTGGAAAAAGAAAATTCGAATGAGGAAGAAAACGACAGACAAATGGGCATTGGTGTGGAGAAGGTTCAGCCCAGCACGTGCCGGGCAGCCTTACAGCTTCTGGAGTCTTCCGGAATTGCAGAGGCTTCTTTCGGGGTTGCTTTGTGGAATGATGTGGTGCGGGTACGCTTTTGAGGCCGAATTGGTGGCAGCAATGTGGGCCATTTATTATGCATTCACTAAGGGTTGGACTCAACTTTAGCTCGAGTCAGATTCCGTTTATGTTGTGGAATTGCTTCACAAGAGATCCATTGTTGTACCCTGGCGTCACCTTAGCAGATGGAGACATACTCTTCATTTGCTTTCACAGATGGATCTGGTGGTTTCACATATCTATCGTGAAGGCAATCGAGTGGCAGACCTTCTAAGCAAGAGGTCGCAATGAGCACTTGGTGGGGTGTCCCTCCTACGGATATTATCCCTTTTCTCACGGAAGACTATGTTGGTCAATCCAACTATAGATTTGTTAGATAATGCGTCCGGGTCCTTATTTCTTTATTTTTGGATGCTTCATTTATGGGGGGAACTCTTTTTCCTGCCAAGGGTTTTTCCCACAAGGGTGGATTTTACCTTGGGAGGTTTTAACGAGGGCCCCAACCATTCAGCCATTTGGTCAGATTGTGACCATTTCGTTTTTTCTAGATTTGCGTTTTCTTAGTGCTTCTTTGGCTACCTGACCAGCCTGTGATCAGGGACTCTCTTTTTCATTTTTTAATATATCTTTGATTCATTCAAAAAAGGTTCAGCCTAGCACGTTGGATAATTCACATGCGGCGAATCAGGATAGAAGGGTGGTTAAATGACAAAGGAAAGGCATCATCTTGGGTTTTTAGGGTAAGTTCAAGGGTAGGTAGAAAAATAGAAGGATTTTAGGAAAAAATTCTCTCTCTAGGGTTTTTCTCTCCCCCTAACCCTCACGTTCATCCGTCGGATTTCGCTTCCCTTCTTCGGTGGCTCCATGATGGAGCCACTTTTCCATGGACTAACATCCAATTTCGTCCCTCATACGCGATCCCATGCATCATCTTCGAAGCCACCATCGCCCTCCAACGCTGTTGCGTGTCCAAGCCCCGATCGCGTGCCCGCTGGGCGGATTCCACCAGAGTTTTACCTCCAACCTTCTTCGCAACCCGCCTTTGTCACACTCTGTAGCCCCATCCGATGTGGCACGCCTCTGCGCAGCCAGCAGCTTCCACCTTGCAACAACCCGCTGCTGCTGCTATTTTGTTGCATGGGAACGCAGCTAGGGGGCGCCCTCCCTACTCCCCATGGCCGCTACATACCATGGGGGGCTGGCCCCTTTGTGGAGCCTTATGGGGGGCTGGTGGCTCTCCCTCCTTCCAAGACCGCCTCCCCAGGGGGGTGATGACCCTTGGGCCGTCTGTCGTCTGCATGGGATCCCGCTCACAGGCCCCCGCCCGAATGCTGTTTCCAAGAATGCATCTCAGATTGCTGGAAGCTCTTCCCCAATGACATCCAATTATGAATCAAACCCTCGACATTCGGCTCATAATACTAATGCTCAATCTAATTTTGGCCATACTTTTGCTAAAATTGTTTCAGGTACTAACCACACTATGGATTCAACTCCGCAGGCCCCAGGTAATTTCACCACATTTTCGCATGTAGTTTCTGGCAAATCCCATTCTATCCCTGAACCTATTAGAAATGGAGATTATTATTCCATTACTATCGATGAAAATGTTTATCAACAATGCCTCCCCGAATTTTCTTATTCATTGATTGGAAGGGTGATTTTAGGAAAATGAAACAAGCCATGGGCGACTATGCTCTTGCATAAAGGCCTATCATAATTATGGGGAATTAAAAATGATTGGAAACTCATCCCCTAGGGTAAGGAATTTTTTTGTGTCAAGTTTTTTAATGCGTAGGATCGGGCTCGCGCTCAAATACGTATAAATTGGGCGCTTAATCCGGGAACTATTTGGCTCTCTCCATGGGTCCTGGATTTCAATCCGTACAAGGTACACACGTCAGTGGCTAGTGTTTGGGTCCGCATCTTCGAGCTCAGTCTGGAGTACTGGGATCCTAACACCATCTTGGGGATCGCCAGTGCGATTGGAAATCTGATACAAATTGATCATTGATCGCTTGATGGTTCTCTGGGGCATTTCATTCGGGTGTTAGTGGATATTGATCTGTCGAAACCGTTGGAGGATCACATCATGGTGGAACGAGTTGGCCAGCGTTCCTTTGTGTCAGTGACTTATGAGAAATTACCTGAATTTTGTAAGTGCTGTGTTACGAGACATTCGATGGTTTATTGTCGTATTACTTACGCGGGTAACTCAGCCACGAACAGGCGCGCCTACCCTGACCATGGATGTTCAAGGATTCAGCGGCACATCAGAACTCAGTGCAACGAGGTCGTTGCAGGGTCTGTAAAGCTTATCGTCCTGTGCAGCAGGACAAGGGCAAGGTCGTTGATGACTCAATGGGAAATACGGGTTCGGCTGTGCGAGCAGGATCCCCTACCTGTGCAATAGTCACTTGCCCTTCTGACATACATGTGAGCAACACTTTTGAGGCCCTTGCTTCAGATGACACCCCTGACCAACCATCGACAGACTCTCAGTCCGATTATCCAGCGAGAGAACCAGTCCCCAAGGCCTCTACTTCCAACACTAGCCCGTCCCCATTATTTTGTCTCTTACGATTTAGCATCCATTGGAGAAGCCTATTCAGACTCTGAGTCATGCCTTCCGAGACAACTCCCTAGACTCGGCTAAATCCAGATTAATCTAGAGTGTTACTACGGGTCCATCACCAGCAATTCCTGACGTTACTATTGAACCAGCTCGCCCAGGGCCGAATGAGTTAGAGTTTGCAGCTTCAAAGAGATGGGCAGATTATGCAGATGAAGTGGCCAATTCGCAGTCGTCAGATTCTGCAGCACACCACACTCCTATTTTTACCATGCGGTCATCACGGGCACCCCACCACCGTCTCAATGAATTGCATCTTCTGGAACATCCGGGGGATTGGGAACATTACCTCTCGTAATGTTCTTAAGGCGTTATGTCAAAAACATAAACCTTTCATTTTAGCTATTTGTGAGCCTAAAGTGGATATTTCATCGATTTCGGATTCTTATTGAATAGTTTAGGTTTGAGGTTCGTGGCTTAGAACTTCAGGGCTAACGGACGTCCGGATATTTGGGTCTTCTGTAATGCTGGTAATTCTGTCCAGAGTCAGGTTTGGTCTTCCTCTCAATGTATTTTTCTGCGAGTTCAATTTTGTTCTATGGTTTTTCATATTGGTTTTGCTCATGGCTTGTGTGATCATACTGCTCGACGTGGGCTTTGGTTGGATTTGAGGAATTTTGGTCTTACTGATCTGCTGCTTATTGGGGATTTCAACGTTGTACTGGGACATCATGAGCGCTCTGGCAGTGGTATTTTATCCCAAGCCTCTTGTCAGGACTTTAGGGATTTCTTGGAGGATGCTGGTTTATTTGCGGTGCCGACTACGAGAAATTTATTTACTTGGTGCTCCACCCGAAGGCCTTCATCCCTCCTTCAGGCTAAGTTGGATCGAGCCCTAGCACATCATGATTCTTTTCGGGACATTGTTACTGCCTCTTGGGCACTCCCATGCGCGTCGCCCAATCCTTTGCTTCGTGTCATGTGGAAACTCAAGAGGCTGTGACAGACTATTAAGGTTTGGAATAAGGATGTCTTTGGGGATGTTAATCTCAGTTGGAAAATCAGATGGAGAAAGTTCGTCAGCTTCAGGCTGATATTGAATTTGAGGGTTTCACTGAGATGCGCCGTGATATGGAACTTGATGCTCAAATGGCTCTGTCTCGAACGTTGCTATTACAATCTGAATTCCTACAGCAGAAAGCCTGCTCGGCTTGGCTAAAGGATGGGGACAACAACACGACATTTTTCCATCGCCGTTGTCAGATTCAGAATGGACGATCGGGAATATAGGGTCTGATGGTTGATGGTAGTTATTCAGAGGACCCGGTTGATCTTGGAAATCATATTATTTCCTTCTATACGGACCTCTTCACTGACACATGACACACTAGTTCGGATTACACTTTGGTTGACCAGTTTATGTCTCCTACGGTTAGCACGGTAGATAATGTTATCTTGACGGCCATTCCTTCGGAGATAGAGATAAAAGAAGCGGCTTTTGCTATGGGTTTAGACAGTTCTCCAGGACCGGACGGTTTCAACGGGAGGTTTTATCAACACTTTTGGGACGTTATTTCTGAGGATGTGGTGGCGACTGTCCGTTCTTTTTTCGTTACTGCGTCGTTTCCAGCGGGATTGTATGCTAGTTTCATGGTGCTCATCCCAAAGACTAAGGAGGCGAACATGATTGAGGATTTTAGGCCAATTTTGATGAGCAATTTTCTTTTTAAGATCATCACCAATATTTTGACGACCATACTGGGCTCTATCATTTCTTCCTACTTGTCTCATTCACAGTTTGGTTTTATCCCGGGCAGGCAGATTCACGACTGTATTGCTTTGGTTTCGGAAGGCTTCAATATTTTGCATGGTCAGCACGACGCCAATATGATTTTAAAGAATTGATATCCAAAAGGCATTTGATACTGTTCATTGGGGTTTTCTGATACACGTTCTACGTCGCTTTGGTTTCTCAGAAGTGTTCGTTCACTGGATTGAAATTATTCTTCAATCTTCCAGAATCTCAGTCCTTCTGAATGGATCTCCTATGGGTTACTTCTCCTGCTTTCGAGGGGTTAGACAGGGGGATCCGTTATCACCACTACTTTTTTGCATCACAGAAGATGTCCCGAGTAGATTTATTGATGAGGCGGTCACCCAGAATCAGCTTCAGCCATTCAGGGCACCTAAGCAGATCGTATTTCCCTCATCTATTATGTATGCGGATGATATTGTGATTATGTGCGGGGCCTCAATGATGAATGCACGCTCTATTATTCAGATTCTCACGCTTTATGCTGATATATCGGGTCAGGTCTTCAATCCTCGCAAATCCAAGGTTTATTTCGGCAACTGGGTATCTAATCATGTGCGTGGCCATATTCAGACGATTACGAGCATTCATATTGGGGCCTTCCCAACGGTCTATTTAGGCGCCCACATTTTCAAGGGTGCGCCTAAGGTGGCGGATCTGCAGCCAGTTTTTGATAAGATAATTCTTAAGTTCAGAAGGTGGAAAGGGACATCTTTGTCTATTGCTGGTCGCGTATGCTTGGTGAATTCGGTGATTACCAGCTCCTTTGTGCACACGATGATGGTTTACAAGTGGCCTAGAACATTGTTATTGCAAATGGAAAAGGCCATGCGTAATTTTTATCTGGACTGGTAATGTCAACTCTAAGGGGTCGGTGGTGGTTAATTGGAACCGTTGTTGTATGCCCCGGGCTGAAGGTGGACTGGGCGTCCGATCTATTGTTGTTGCCAACAATGCATTCCTGATGAAGCTGGGTTGGAAGATTATGACTTCAAACTCTTTGATTTACAATACCTTCAGAAAACGCTTTTTGACCTGGATGGATCTCTACGCCATTCGTTCATCCCCTCTTCCATCTTGAACGGGATTCGGCCTGGAATTATAGGATTCTTGGAGGACTCTCGTTGGATACCTGGATGTAATTCCATCATATTATTTTGGCTTGACAACTGGCATCGCATCTCGGATTACTTTTGTCTTGGCACTTCACTTTCTCATTCATCGAGGCTTATTTGGATCTGATCCGGGATATTGTTAGAGTCCTCATCACTCCGACTTCGAAGGATATGCACGCCTAGTTGCATTCTGAGGATGGGATCACTTCGAAATCGGCTTATTCTCACCTGTGCCCCCACTCTCCGGTTGTTCAATGGGGTTCCTGGATTTGGTCACCTCACATCCCGGAACGACGTTCGATTGTGGCATGGAGAGCAATCCACAATCGACTGGCGGTATTGGATGTTTTGCGTCCACAAGGCTCCTTCACTGGCCCCTCCGTTGTTGTGCAGCTGCTGAATATGTTGATCATTTGTTCGTCTCTTGTGTTTTTGCAGGGGCCCTCTGGCGGTGGATTTTTGAATCTTTTGATATCCGCTATTTTGTGGCTTATAGCTTTAATGAATTCCTGGTGCGTTTAATGAGTTTCCATTTCAGTGAGCAGGTGTCTTTCTTATGGCGAGTTGCAGTGTTATCCTGTATTTGGCTCATCTGGCATATCAGAAATGACTTGACCTTCAATGACAAGAATTGGGCAGTGGAGGCGGCCATCCTCCGCCTTCGTGTACTAATTCTGGAGTCTTCTTCCTTAGATCGGGGTTGTATGCATAATGATCAACATTACCTATTCATTCTCCGCAGACTTCGTGTTCCTGGATGCCCCAGACAGGCCCCGAAGATTGTGCAGGTTACTTGGCAATAACCCTTGCCGGGGTGGACCAAAGTCAACACGGACGACAGTGCTTCAGGGGCGCCTGGTCGCCTCATAGCTTCTGGGGTTTTCCGAAACTGCAAAGGCTTTCGCGGCTACTTTGTGGAACAATGTGGTTCGGGATTTGCTTTTGAGGCAGAATTGATGGCTGCCATGTGGGCAATTCATTACGTTTTTGCGAAAGGCTGGACTCAGCTTTGGCTGGAGTCGGATTCGGTTTATGTGGTGGAGTTGCTACAGAAGAGAACCGAGGGGGTACCTTGGCGCCATCTTAGCATGTGGCGTTACACTATGCACCTTCTTTCTCAGATGGATTTGGTGGTCTCACATTTTTTGGGAAGGCAATCGGGTGGCAGACATACTTAGCAAGACACGCCTCCAGCGGATATTGTTTCGTCTCTTACACAGGATTATGTTGGTCAGTCAAACTATAGGTTTGTTAGCTAGTGCGTCCTGGCTTCAGGTTTCTTTTCCATTTTGGACGCTTTTTTCTTATGGGGGGTACTCTTTTTCCTTCCAAGGGTTTTTCCCACAAGGGTGGGTTTTACCTTGGGAGGTTTTAACGAGGCCCCAACCATTCAGCCATCTAGTCGGCTTGTGACCATTCCGTTATCATTTCTGACATTGTTTCCAGGCTTGCTTTTGGTTACCTGATCATCCTGTGATCAGGACAACACTATTTTCATTTATACATATATTTTCGCATTTATTCAAAAAAAATGACAAAGGAAAGGCTCAAGTGTACAGAACTATTGATGAGGTATCACGTAGCAAACCTATCAGCCATTATGAGCTAAATACTACAAATCCTACGGAGAACTTTCAAAGCGATGGTGGCTGTTGCTAGAAAGCGATGGTCTGACATAGCGGAAGAAGAACAACTAGGTAGTGCTTTTCTTGAAAACATTGATGTGATACGCATATGGTGCATCCCCCTGCCCCTAATTCTTCATGAATTGTTTGTTTTGGAATGCTAGAGGACTTGGCAACGAGGCCTCTAGGTCCATGCTAAAATTTTTATGTCGAGTACATAAACCTAATATTGTTGCTATTGTGGAGCCTAAAGTTCAATTTTCTACCATTAGTTCTTCGTATTGGTATGCTATTTATCTGACTTTGGTGGCAGAAAATTTCCATGCAAATGGAATTTCTAGATATTTAGGTATTTGTTCGTACTAATAATATGCAGGTGGAATCCCATTGGGTCACTGCATAGGTTTTGTTCAAGCTCGGGTTCGTATATTGCTAGACGGCATCTTTGGTTGGATATTCAGGCTTTGGGGGTGGATAACCTGGTTATTTTGGGGGATTTTAGTGCCATCCTTGGGGCTCATGAGAGGCAGGGTGGCGATGATAATAATTTTACTCAAGTTACCTTGTAGCTCAAGTGGTATCACTAACCCTTTATAAGGGTGTTAACCAGGGTTCGAACCCTGTATCTTTCAGTTTTTTTGGAATTTATCTACTCCCCTTCAACCAGTACTCCCAACTTATTAAAAAAATAATTTTACTCAAGTTCCTATGGTTGGCAATGATTCAAGTTTTTCGTCCATCAGGGGAATTGATCCAAGCTAAGTTGGATTGTATACTGGCTACCACTCGGTTTATGGATATGTGGCATACGATTAAAGGATTTGTGGGCCTCAGACATTGCTCTGATCATAACCCCATTATTTTGAGATGCAAGTTTTCAACGCCACCCAATGCTGCTCCGTTTCGATTTTATTCGTTGTGGCTCCAACACGAGGGATTCAAGGCTGTGGTGGCTAATTCTTGGGAGATGGAATGCACAGTCAGCGTTACGATGGCTAGGGTGATGCAAAAATTAAAGAGGCTATGGCCTATTCTTCGACATTGGAATCACTCGGTTTTTGGGAACATTCATCGTCGGGTTGATTCAGTTTAAGATCGACTTTAGGCTCTCCAATCTGACATCTCCACAAATGGTTATTCGGACAAACTTATTCAGCAGTAGTTACAGTTACATACGGATTTAAGCAAGCTTTTAAACAGGCAATATGAGTTTTTAAGGCAAAAAAGCCGCACCCCGCACCCAATGGCTTCAAGATGGGGATCACAACACTGAGTTTTTCCATAGAAAACTCCATGCAAAAAGGTATAAAAGCTATATTACCCATATGGTTGTGAATGGGGAACTCACGGACAACCAACAGCAAATTAGAAGACATGTCATTCATTTCTACGAACATCTTTTTTCGGAACGGCGAATGGAAGCACTGATTATACTTTGGTTAATAGTGTCATACATCATACGGTTACTCAAGAGGAAAATACAAGGATGTGTGAAATCCCTACAGACGAAGAAATTAAAATGGTTATTTTTTATTTGAGTCTGGATAGTGCGTCGGGTCCAGATGGATTTGGAGGACATTTTTACTATAATTGCCGGGACATCATTGCAGCAAATATTTTGCCAGTCGTGCGATCCTTCTTTGTTAGTAATCACCTTCCTATGGGGTGACGGGGTTGAGGAGTATAGACCTATAATTTTAAGTAACTTTTTGTTCAAAACAGTTACTAAGATTTTGGCTACTAGATTTGGTGTTTTTCTTAAAAATATGTCTACTGTATGCAGTTTGGTTTTATTCCTAGAAAGCAAATTCATGATTGCATTGCTCTGGCATCTGAAGGGGTGAACTGTCTTCATAATCGTTCTACTTCGCACAATATGATTCTTAAAGTGGACATCAGGAAAGTTTTGATACGCTACGGTGGGACTTCATCCTTTATGTCCTAAGACGTATGTGATTTGATCAGGGATTTGTGAATTAGGTGAAGACAATCTTTAATTCAGCCCGTATTTCTATCCATTTGAATGGAGGCCCGGAGGGTTACTTTCGTTGCACTCGTGGAGTTCGTCAGGGCGACCCATTATCCCCACTTCTTTTCTGCGTAGCGGAGGACGTTTTGGCAGGGTACCCTTTCCCGTTCAAAACTTCTCGATCCATCATTTTTCCCCCTTGTTTGTTGTACGCGGATGATATTCATACTATGATGGCAGCTTCTTGGGAGAATTGTCGGCATATTAAGAAATTTTGACGGATTATGGCATCTTTTCAGGCTAGCAGTTCAACCCAGACAAGTCAAAGGTTTATTTCCGGGATACTACACCACCACGCCTAATGAGACGAATTCAGACACACTTGCAGATTTCTCAAGGCTCTTTCCCATTTACATATTTAGGCGCACCGCTATTCAAGGGGGCTCCCAAAATCAGGTACTTTCAACCTTTACATGATAAAATTTTGTCTAAATTCAAAAGGTGGAAAGGTACATCATTATCAATGGCTGGACGAATTACTCTAGTAAATTCAGTGATCACTAGCTCTTTCGTCCACTCTATGCTTATTTACCGATGGCCGATGACTTTGCTTACATCCATGGAGAAGGCTATGAAGAACTTTATTTGGTCAGGGGACATCTCCAAGAAAGATGCAGTGACAGTTAATTGGACTAGGTGCTACTCCCCTAAGGAAGAAGGGGGCTTGGGAGTTATATCTCTAATTGCTGCTAATAAGGCTTTTCTTATGAAAGTAGCGTGGAAGTTACTTCAATCGAACTCTATGGTTTTTAATATTCTGTGTCAACGTTACATGAATGGTGCACCCTGAATGACTTATATTGGGTCGTCCATTTGGCCGGGATTACGTCCTATCACTTTGGATTTAATTTCTCAATCCCGATGGATCCCAGTAGATTGCTCTAGTGTTCATTTTTGGCTGGATAACTGGTTAGGATATTCAATAGCCGACTGCATTGGTATTCCTAATAACATGCGTCGCTATTTCACTTATCCCATCTCGGATTATTTCTTCAATGGAGTTTGGCACTTTACGAAGGACTTTCTAGTGGCTTATACGAGTATTGTTATTGATATCCTCCATATTTCGATCGCTCAACATTCAGAGGACAAACACATATGGATTCATTCAAAGGCTGGGGAAGTCTCTTCTAAGGAGTCTTATAATTTTGTTAGGAATAATTTTCCCAAGGTTCAGTGGGGAAAATGGATCTGGTCTCCACATATTCTGGCAAGAAGATCATTTACCATTTGGCGATCTATTCACAACCGTCTAGCAGTGTTAGACAATATTCGGGGATTTTGGGACCTTCAGCGTGCCCCTTTTGCTATGAAGCTTCTGAATCAGTCGGTCACATTTTCACCAATTGCAGATTTGCTAAGTCAATTTAGAGTTGGATCCTAGTATTCCGTTGAATGGGGGTGTGAATCACTTATATACTTGGGCGATACAATAGAGGTTCAGTCCGCAAGTCTCTTTTCTTTGGAAAGTTGCTCTTATTTCGACAATTTGGGTTATTTGGCATACAAGCAATGAGTTGATTTTTGGGGATGTTAAGCCTCAACATACGACTGCAATTATCTTGGTTAGGGCGTTCATTATTGAGTCTTCAACATCGGATTGCAGCTATATGTCAAATTCGGTATATGATCTTCTGTGCCTAAGACGACCCTCAGTTCCGGGAAGACCTAAGCTAGTGTCGCTGCTTAAAAACATTCGATGGTATCCTTCATTGCCAGGATGGATGAAGGTTAATACTGATAGTTGTGCGTATGAAGCTCCGGGGAGATGTGTGGCAGCGGTGTTTTTCGTAATTGCAGGGGCTTCTTCACTGGGTGTTTTATTAACAAAATTGGTAGTGAGTTTGCGTTCGAATTAGAATTGATAGCTGCAATGATGGCAATAGAGCATGCTTATAGGAGAGGATGGCATAAACTTTGGTTAGAGTCCGACTCAACTTACATCTGCGGTTTGCTGGAAACTCGATCTCTCGGGGTGCCTTTGAAATTCTTAGCTAGATGGCGGCTGATCCTTCATTACTTATCTCAGATGGATTTCAGGGTCTCACACATCTACAGGGAGGGCAACAAAGTGGCGGATAAACTCTTGGAGATGGATGTTCATTTCGATTGCTCTCACACGATTCCAAATTCGATTTCAACAGAGCTGCGTGAAGATGTCAGTGGCAAGATTTTCTATCGTTTTGCATAGCTTTGTTGTTCTTTTCTTTTCTCTCTTTATGGGGTACTCTTTTTCCTATCAAAGGTTTTTCCCTCTGGGTTTTACTTTGATAGGTTTTAACGAGGCCCATCTTTTAGGCTAGTTGCTTGGCCTGTAAGCAACACTTTTATTTTATTGGGGTACTCTTTTTCCTGAGGCCCCAATTTTCGGACCATGTTTGGTACTTTCGTTTGTTTCCGTCCTTCTCTTTTTTAGGCTAGCTGCTTGGCTTGTAAGCAACAACAACTTTTCTTTTTATTTATATATTCTCAATTCGATCAAAAAAAAATACAAACAAAAAATAAGTGCTTCAATTAAGATTGAACTATTAGGAAAAGAGTACCCCGCGAGAACCCAACCATCTTGATCAACGTCGCCGGTGTTCGTCGGCTGTCATCATCATGTCCTCGTCGGAAACATTTCATGGATTAACAGCGCATTTCTTGCCTCCTCACGTTCGTCTTCAGTCATCCCTACCATCGTGATCGTCCTCAACGACGGCTGCAATGTTGACCGCTCGTAGTCCCCACCCTCCTGCTGTCGTCACGTAGGGCTTGCAAGTTGCTGCATCTCCTTTATTGTCCTATTACGGCATCCCTGCGAACTTCGTGCCTTCAAAAGCGATTCCAGGTTCAATCCCTATGCAGTCCTTCGTAGGATTGGTGCCGCCCGAGGCTTACATGTCGTCCCCTACAACACAGCCCCCCTCCATTGCTGCATCACCTTTGTTTGAAGTTAGGGGAGCGGCTCCCCCCACCTCCAATGCAGCTGCTGCAATTGGAGTTATTCCCCCCATGCCTGCCGCTAAGCATGGGGGGACCGGCCCCCTTGTGTGCCATTGTGGGGGGCTGGCTACACCATCATGCTCCATGCCCGCCCCCTCCCACGGGGGTGATGACCCCTGGGCCTCTGGCTGCCATCTTCAGGGCATCCCTCCTGCATGTCCTCCCAAGAGTGCTGCTCAAATTGCTGGAAGCTCATCCACAATGGCCTGCCCCCATGAATCGAACCCTCGACTTTCGACTCATAACACTAATGCTCATAATCATTTGGGTAACTCTTTCGCTAAAGTTGTTTCAGGTAATCCAAACCCTATGGATTCAGCTCTTCCCCCGGCCCCAGGTAAATTTTCCTCCTTTTCTCATATTGTTTCGGGCAAGATTAACTCTACCCCTAAACCGGTTAGGAAAGGTGATTACTACTCAGTGACTATTGATGAGAATGTTTATCAATAACGTCTTATTTAATCCTCTAATTCGTTGATTGGGTGGGTTATTTTGGGAAAGGGCACCAAGCCATGGCCTACTATGCTCTTGCATAAACGGCTTTCCGAGTTATGGGGCATCAATTCTAATTGGAAACTAATCCCTCTAGGCAAGGGGTATTTCTGTATTAAATTTTCTAATGCGCAGGATCGCTCTCGTGCTCAGTTGCGTATTACTTGGGCGCTTAATCCGGGGACCATCCGGCTCTTTCCCTGGGTTCCAGACTTCAACCCGTACAAGGTTCACACCTCTGTTGCTAGTGTTTGGGTTCGGATTTTTGAGCTTAGTCTGGAATACAGGGATCCCAGTACCATTTTGGGGATTGCTAGTGCAATTGGTAATCCGGTACAAATTGATCAACGGTCTTTAGATGGCTCCCTTCGTCACTTTATTCGTGTGTTGGTTGACATTCATCTTGCTAAGCCATTGGAGGATCATATTATGGTTGAGCGGGTTGGTCAGTGTTCATTTGTGTCGGTCAGCTATGAGAAACTTCCCGAGTTCTGCTCGAAGTGTAATATTACGGGACACTCGACTGCTTCCTGCCGCTTTACTTCAATGGGAAATTCACCTCCTGAGAGACGATTCCTTCAGAGTTCAGGGGTTCCGGAAGGAAGTCACTCATCAGCCCAAAGGGGTCGGTCACGAGTTTGTAAGGTTTACCGTCCGATGCAACAGGCTACGGACAAGGGCAAAGCCATTGATAACTCAATGGATAATACGGTTTCGACTATGCATCCTGGCTGCCCATCCTGTGCCATAGTCGCTTGCCTTAATGATATTCATCTTGATAATGCTTTTGAGGCTCTTGCCTAGGCTGAGGCCCCAGATCAGCATTCCACGGACTCACCCTCGGTTCTCCCTACTCGCATTCCAGTTCCAAGGCTCCAGTCTCACACGCGAGTTCATTTTCTACAAGTCTACCTCTAAGAATATAACATCATTTGGAAAAGCCAATCCGCACCCTTAGTAGAGCTTTTCGGGACAGTTCTCTTGATACGGCCAAGACCAGGATACTTCAGAGCGTCGAACATGGACCATCTCCGGCTATACAAGCTCTCACCATTATTTCGGATCCTTACGGGCCCAGTGAGCTTGATTTTGCGGCTTCAAAATGATGGGCAGATTATGCAGATGAGGTTGAAAACACTAGCACAGTCGTTTCTGAGACACGTTCTACTTCTGAAGATACTGCGCGTTCAACACAGATGCCCCCTCCTCTGTCCCAATGAATTACATCTTTTGGAACATATGGGGAATTGGGAACGTTGCTTCTTGTAACGTTCTTAAGGCTCTATGTCAAAGGCACAAACCATCTATTCTGGCTATTTGTGAGCCTAAGATTTTTTGAATAAATTCAAATATATATAAAAAAGAATAAGAGAGTATTCCTGATCACAGGCTGATCAGGTAACTAAAAGTAAGCCTGAAAACAATGTCAAAAATAAAACAAAATGGTCACAAGCCGACCAAATGGCTGAATTGGTTGGGGCCTCGTTAAAACCTTCCAAGGTAAAACCCACCCTTGTGGGGAAAACCCTTGGCAGGAAAAAGAGTACCCCCCAAGAAAGAATAGGCGTCCAAAATGGGAAAAGAAACATGAAGCCAGGACGCACTAGCTAACAAACCTATAGGTGGATTGGCCAACATAGTCATCAGTGAGATAATATGCGAGCTCCTCAGGCGGGACGCCACACCATGTACCATAATCCGTCTTCTTGCTCAACATGTCTGCCACGCGATTGCCTTCCCAGAAAATATGAGAGACTACTGAATCCATATGCACGAGAAGATGCAAGGTGTACCTCCAAGAGCTAAGGTGGCGCCAAGGTACATCAGATGATCTCTTATCCAGCAAGTTCACCACATACATAAAATCCGACTCCAGCCAAAGTTGTGTCCAACCTTTCACAAAAGCGTAGTGAACTGCAACGATTCACAAAATAACCCCGAAAGAAACCTCTACAATTCCGAAAAACCCCGGAAGTTATCAGATTGCCCGGCGCCCCCGAAGAACTGCCATCCAAATTCACCTTGATCCAACCCGGGAGGGGTTTTTGCTAATTAACTTCCACGATCTTTGGAGCTTGTATCGGGCGCCTAGGAACTTGCAGCCTACAAAGACCGAGAAGTTCCTGTTGGTCGTTCTGCATGCATCCCCAATCCAATGAAGATGATTCCATGATGAGAACCCGAAGATGAGTAGTAGCCGCATCCACTGTCCAGATTTTACTGTGAAAAACCAACTCATTCCGGATATGCCAAATGAGCCAGATGCATGAAAGGATAGCAACCCTCCATAGGAAAGTAACCTGTTAACAGAAATGAAAGTTAATTAGCCGCACCAGAAATTCATTAAAACTATGTGCCTCAAATGGGTGTACGTTGAATGGATAAAAAATCCATCGCCAAAGAGCCACTACAAAGACACAAGAGACAAATAAATGATCAACCGATTCTGCAAAGGCACTACAGAGAACGCAAACCGAGGGGCCAGTAAAACTCTGCCTGGCCCATAACAAGTCCAAGACTGCCAATCGATTGTGTATAGTCCGCCACGCCACCACCGATCCTCGCTCCGGGATGTGTTGCGACCAAATCCAAGAACCCCACTTGACCACTGGATAATGGGGACGAACATGATCATATGCCACTTTCGAAGTAACCAATCCATCCTCAGAATTCAGCCTGATACGCGTATCCCTCGAGTTAGGAGCAATAAGGACTCGCACGATAGCCCGGACCAAGTCCAGATAAGTTTCCACAAATGAGAAAGTGAAGTTCCAAGATCCATCATAAAAATAATCCGAAATGCGATGCTGGAATAAGTATCTATATTCCTGTGGGATGCCAATTATGTCTGCTATAGAGTAACCCAACCAGTTATCAATCCAAAATAATACCTCGGAATTAGCCCCTGGGATCCAATGAGAGTCATCCAAGCAAGATGAAATGCAAGGTTTAATCCCGGCCCAGATAGAGGAAGGAATGTACAACCTCTGAATCTCTCCATCTGCTGTCAAATAGCGCCGCCTAAGAGTGCTGAAGATCACCAAGTCCGAGTTCATGACCTTACAGGCCAATTTCATCAAGAAAGCCATATTAGCCGCCACAATCGAACGAACGCCCAATCCCCCTTCCTTCTGAGGCGTGCAACACTGATTCCAACTAACCACCACCGACCCCTTGGTATTCATATCCCCAGTCCAAATGAAATTACGCATGGCCCTTTCTATTTGTTTGAGCAAGGTGCGTGGCCATTTGTAAACCATCATGGTGTGCACGAAAGAACTAGTAATCACCGAATTGACAAGACAAACTCGACCAGCAAGGGAAAGAGATGAACCTTTCCATCTTCTGCAACACACCACACGCCTATTTTTACCGTGCGATCGACACAGGCGCTACCTCCTCCGCCGTCTCAATGAATTGAATCTTCTGGAATATCCGGGGGATTGGGAACATTGCATCTCGTAATGTTCTTAAGGCTTTATGTCAAAAACATAAGCCTTCTATTTTAGCCATTTGCGAACCTAAGGTTGACATCTCATCCATTTCGGATTCTTACTGGAGTAGCTTGGGTCTCAGGTTTGTTGCTCAGAGTGTCCGAGCAAACGGGCGCCGGGTTATTTGGGTCCTTTGCGACGCGAGTATTTCAGTCCAAAATCAGGTTTAGTCTTCTTCTCAATGTCTTATTTTGCAAGTTCAATTTGGTTCTATGGTTTTCCATGTTGGCTTTGCTCATGGTTTGTGTGATCATGTTGCTCGTCGTGCCCTTTGGTTGGATGTGAGAAATTTGGGTCTTACTGATCTGCTGCTCATTGGGGATTTCAATGATGTGTTGGGACATCATGAGCGCTCTGGCAGTGGTACTTTATCCCAGGCTTCTTGTCAGGACTTCAGGGACTTCTTGGAGGATGCAGGATTATTTGCGGTGCCAACTACGGGGAATTCATTTACTTGGTGCTCCCCCCGAAGGCCTCTATCTCTCCTTCATGCTAAGTTGGATCGAGCCCTAGCAACTAGCCAATTTTTCTCTTTTTGGCAAGTTGTTAAGGGCTTAGTTCTTCTGCGCATTGGATCCGATCACCATCCTATTTTGGTTTCTTGTGCTTCTTCCACTAGCAGGGGTCCGTCTCCTTATCGTTTTCAGCGCATGTGGATCCATCTTGATTCTTTCCATAATATGGTGACTGCCTCTTGGGCGCTCCCGTGCGCGTCGTCCAATCCATTGCAACGCATCATGTGGAAACTCAAGAGGTTGCGTTAGACGATTAAGGTTTGGAATAAGGAAGTATTCGGGGATGTTAATCGGCAGGTGGATTTTCAGATGGAATGGGTCCGTCAGATTCAAGCAGATATTGAATTCGAGGGTTTCATTGAGGCACGCAGGGATATGGAGTTTGAGGCGGGGAATTTTTCCATCGGTAGTTAAAATGGATACCCGGTGGTTCTTGGGAATCATATTAGTTCATTCTATACAGGCCTTTTCGCAGACACGGGACAAACAAGTTCGCTTTACACTTTGGTTGACCAGCTTATCTCCCCTACAGTTAGCACGGTTGATAATGCGTTTTTGACAGCTATTCCTTTGGAGTAAGAGGTTAAAGAGGCGGCGTTTGATTTGGGTTTGGATAGTGCTCCGGGCCCAAACGGTTTTAGTGGGAGATTCTATCAACACTTTTGGGACATTATTTCAGGTGAGGTGGTGGCTGCAGTCTGTTACTTTTTCGTCACGGCGTCCTTTCCGGTAGGATTGAATGCCAGCTTTTTGGCACTCATCCCAAAGACTAAGGAGGCTAATGCGGTGGAGGACTTTAGGCCGATCGTGATGAGTAATTTTCTTTTTAAGATTATCACCAAGGTTTTGGCAATCCGTCTGGACTCTATCATTTCTTCTTACTTGTCTCCTGCTCAGTTTGGATTTATCCCAAGCAGGCAGATTCACGACTGTATTGCTTTGGTTTCGGAAGGGTTCAATATTTTGCAGGGTCAGAATTTTGTTGAATAAGTTTGATTATATATAAAAAATGAAAAAGAGAGTTGTCTTGATCACAGGCTGATCAGGTAGCCAAAAATAAGCCTGGAAATAATGTCAAAAAACCAAATGAAATGGTCACAAGCCGACCAAATGGCTGAATGGTTGGGGCCTTGTTAAAAACTTCCAAGGTAAAACCCACCCTTGTGGGAAAAACCCTTGGAAGGAAAAAGAGTACCCCCCAGGAAAGAAAAGGCGCCCCAAAAATGGGAAAAGAAACCTGAAGCAGTGGCGCACTAAGTAACAAACCTATAGTTGGATTGACCAACATAGTCATTAGTGAGGTAGTGTAGGAGCTCTGTGGGCGGGACACCCCACCATGTGCCGCACTCCGTCTTCTTGCTCAGCATGTCCGCAACCCGATTGTCTTCCCGAAAAATATGAGAGACTACGAGGTCCATGTACCTGAGAAGATGCAGGGTGTGGCACCAATAACTAAGATGGCGCCACGGGACCTCCGTTGATCTTTTCTCCAGCAGATTCACCATATACATCGAGTCCGATTCCAGCCAAAGTTGTGTCCAACCTTTCGCAAAGGCATATTGAATCGCCCACATTGCTGCGACCAATTCAACTTCAAACGCGTACCCCGAACAACAATGATGAACAAAACACCCTCGAAAGAAACCTCTACAATTCCGGAAGACTCCGGATGCTGTGAGATTGCCCGGTGCCCCTGAAGCACTGCCATCCGTGTTAACCTTGATCCAACTCGGGAGGGGGTTTTGCCAATGAACCTCCACAATCTTCGGTGCTTGTCTAGCTCTTCCAGGAACTCGCAGTTTGCGCAAGATAAACAGGTCTTGTTGGTCATTGTGCATGCATCCCCAATCCAAAGAAGATGATTCTACAATGAATACTTGTTGATGAATGATCGCCGCCTCCAGTGTCCATATTTTGTTGTGAAAAATCATCTCGTTTCGGATGTGCCAGGACCCATCATAGAAGTAGTCAGAAATGCGTTGATGAAATAAGTATCTATAGTCCTGAACTTGGAATGCCAAAGATTCGCCATGCTCTCAAAAACACAAGAGACAAAGCCCAACCAATTATCAATCCAAAACGAGGGGCCAATAATTCCTCTCGGAATTAGCACCTGGGATCCAACGAGCATCATCCAAGCAATCGGAAATGCAGAGTTTAATCCCAGCCCAAATTGAAGAAGGAATAAACTTTGCGAACCCTGGAATAACCTCTTTGAACTGAGTTAGGACATCCATCCAGAGCCCTGGAATGTCCTTGAGTAGGACTAATACGTCTTTCCGTAGCCGAGGTTTCCATAGAACTAAGACGGCAAAAAGCAGTCGAATGTCCCGTAACATTAAACTTAGAGCAAAACTCGGGGAGTTTCTCATAGCTAACCGACACAAACGAACACTGGCTAACCCGTTCCACCATAATGTGATCCTCCAACAGTTTTGCAAGATCAATATCAACCAGCACACGAATAAAATGTCCCAGAGATCCATCAAGCAATCGTTGATCAATAAATCGGATTACATAGCACAAGCGATCCCCAAGATAGTATTGGGATCCCAATATTCCAAACTGAGCTCGAAGATGCAAACCCAAATACTGGCTACAGAAGTCATTGGGGAAGAGCTTCCAGCAATTTGAGCAGCATCTTTGGGAGCAGCATCCTTGCGGTGGCATACAGGCGGGATTCCATGCAGATGGCAGACAACGGCCGAGGGGTCATCACCCCCTGGGGGGAGGCCTTGGAAGGAGGCATGGCAGTCGGGCCCCCATAAGGATCCACAAGGGGGCTGCCCCCCATGGCATGCGACAGCCATGGGGGAAGAGTTGGATGGCGCGCCCCCCCCCCATATGGCATGCAACCTTCAATGGTTGGGGGGTGGCCGCCCCCTAGACTCCAATCCCTTCTTACTTGCAGATGTATCCATATGATTCGAAGATGGTGGGAGCAAATAGGATTTCGGCGCAATTAAACCGACGGACACATGATCAAAAGGAGGCCATGGGGGTTATTTGGAGGATGGGATAAAAGACGACGGGAAATTGCTGGATGTCGGAGACATAGAGGATGATGGCTGCCAATGGATATGTGGACTGAAATTGGACGTCAATCCAAGGAGAAGTGGCTCCGCCATGGAGCCACCGGAAAACTGGAGCAAAAACCAGCGTGCGATGGGAAGGTGCACAATGGAGAGAGAAAACCCTAGGGGTGTTTTTTAGTCTAAAATATTTAAAATGTAAAATATCAAGAGCTTTGTAATCAATAACAAGCCTCTTTTTCCCTCGTATCGGTTCAGCTCTTTTGTTGACGTAGAATGCAGGGCAAGCCTAATTCGACTTTATGGGCTTAATGAGTCCAAGTGCTAATAGTTGGTTGCATTCTCTTCTTGCAAGTTTCAGCTCTTCTGGAGTCATTCCTGGATGAGTGGTCTTGGTAGCATTCACATCTTCATTCTTTTTGAAAGGGAGCTGAATAAAGAACTTTGGATTTTTCCAAAGTGGTGTTGGGTTGTGAAAATCTGCATGAGAGTCTGCACAACATTTGAGAAGCTGGTTTGTAATATCTCCATGTTCTGGAGGTGCCTCTGATAGAGTAAACATCTTCTGGATGGTGGTGTAAGGTTGGAATTGTCTCTTGTACTTCAACCCATGGGGTAAAATCTGTAGGATTTTAGCTTGGAAGAACAAATCGAAGCCCATCAAGATATCTTGTCCATGGAGTCTGCTGCTAATAATCTTCATCCATATAATACAGTCCGAAAAGAGTTGAATTCCAACTTTCTTCTTTGTAATAAGTGAGGTATGAAAAGTCTGTCCATCAGCTGCATAGAAGTATTCGTGATGACTTTGCTAAGCATCTTCAGGTAGTATGTCAGGATTCATCATCGACTTTCTGGCTCCTGTATCAAATGCACCAATAGCTTTGAATGGTCTATCATACTTGGATGGTAGAACTTGCAATATTTGGATAAGGCATCCCTTCTTGGATCAAGGAGCTTGTCTTGAGTGATGGTTGTGACTTGATCATAAAGATTGGAAGTTCTGAAGATGAATCTTCTTCTTTTACTGGTCCTTGGTCATCAGTAGAATATTGTATTGCAAAGGCAGTGTCTTCATCCTGCTCGTCTTGTTCAGAAAATAAAGATTCAATATCAGCATCATCCATGTTAGCATAATTAAGCTGGAATGCTTGAGATGCTAATTTTGTTGGTTTGTCTTTCTTATTTGGGCAATTCTTTGCAATGTGCCCTTTTTCTTCCACATAGGAAACACCTATTCGTCGACTTCTTTTTGAATGGTTTCCTTCTAAAGAACTGATAAGCTTTATTTCTTTTCACCTTCTTCTTGATCTTTCTGATCTTTTTACGGGAAGACGAAGAAGAACAAGTGCAATTCTCTTTCCATTGGACTTTATTTCCAGATGAGAGTCTTTGCATACAAATTTGAGGAGGGTTCTTTTATCAAATCCTTGATGAACAAGTTCCTTCTTTAGTCTCCTGATTTCAGCTTCTTTCTGTATGAACTCTGCACTAAATTGGTTTTGTTAAATAAGGCTCCTCACATCTTTGTCCAGCCGGTTGATATTACCTTTCAGCTTTTCATATATCTGTAGGAGTGATTCTCTACATTATTAACCTTGGACAGGTTAGATTGAACTTTTGTGAGAATCTGTGAGACCTTTAGAGTCTATCCCTTGCAGAGACTTGTTTTGGGCACAGACGTTAGCAGTCTATCAATTCAGCACTTCTTCTACTTGAGTGGGACCCTTTATTTACCCGTCATGTTCCACGGAGGTACTTTGCACAAAAGGCTTGGATGTAATCCTCTGTTGAGTGTCAACCTTTAGAACCACTCTACCTCATATTTGAACATGAAACAAGGTTGGACAATAGAAATAGTAGGAGGAGAAGGTGTCAAGATGCAAGGGTTGAGTCACTCAGAGATAATGCAAAGTTGGGGAAGAAAGTGACCACAACACTTCCGGCGTTGAGCATGGAGAGAACTATACAAATAACTGCATGCTCATATTGGAGAAATTGAGTATTTAGGGAGCAATTCTTGCAGATATTAGAAGACCTTTTCTTCCATGGTAGGAGAGAACAAGTCGTATAGCTCCAAAGTGGAGATGAGCATAACGTTCCAATCTCCATCATATGATGAACTCGGGTGGAATGGACAGTGTGATGTACTGCTCTTGTTGAGTTGAAGGAAGACCACAATGATCCATTCTAGATGATTGGATATACTCTTTTGGCCGAGTACTCTTGTTGAAGATAATAGATTTGATGTGTTTGGGCCAAGATCCACAATTTCTATATATATTATATGGACTAACAACTAGGGGAATAGTTTGTTCAATAGCAGCGTTGCTTGGAATAGTAGAGTATTCTATGGTATTTTCAATATGAATAGTAGAAAATATAGGTAGGGAAAGAGAAGAAGATATACTATCGACCAAAAGGGATATCAAGAGAGCTATTTAAGGATTGGGGCTCTGATACCACAAGGTGTTGGGAGCCCCACAAACCCATACCCTTAGGCAGTCCTCCGAAGAACTCCCAGTAGCTGAAAACAAATTAGCAAAATATGAAGTAATATGGGTATTAAGGAGGGCTGGATTATCCGAAAAAGTACCGTCAATCATTAAGCCATGGATACCCTGCCTCTTCTCCTTAATCTGACAGCGACGATGGAAGAAAGAAGTATTACGATCCCCATCCTTAAGCCAAAAAGTACGCGCTTTTTGCCTTAGAAATTCAGATTGCATTAGAAGAGTACGAGAAAGAGAAGCTTGGGCGTCAAATTCAAGGTTACTACGGACATCATTGTAACCAAAATTCTCGATGTCAGACTGAATTTGATGAACATTTTCCATCTGGAGATATACCATACGATTAACCTCTTCAAAAACATCCTAATTCTAACCATGGATACCGTTAAGGGATAAACAAAGACGTTTAAGCTTAAGTATCACGTGGACAATGGGATTAGAGTAAATACATGGCTCTAACCATTTTATTGTAACAAAGTCACGAAACTGCTCATGTTTAATCCACATACGCTGAAAACGAAACATTAGTTCAAAAGAAACTCAATATGCTCTCTCCTTTCTCTAACACTAAAACCATCGACTGTCTCCCTCTTTGATGGATTCAATCATCATTTCTGGTGGGATCATGTCAGATTCCCTTCATGGACTCACGTCCAATTTTGTCTCTATATCGTCCTGTACGTTACCTCATTCCTCAGGTTCAAATTCCTCTAGTTCGATGGTTTTGGAGAATTTTTCTCTTCAGCGTAAGCCAGACTCCATGGCTGCTCATCATGGTGCTCCTCCATCCACATCTTTGTACGTACAACCATGGCGTATCTCTCCCCACGAATTTTATCCCGTGCGCACAATAGCCAAAAGTTTGTTATCCTTGTTTAGGGCTTATCTCTTTAGGCTATTACTTTCCCTCATCTTCAAGGGATGCATATAGAGGCCCTGCTCCTTCGCACTTGGACAACATGAAGGTCGTCGATTGGGGTCCTTGCCCCCCAGCGGCTAGAGAGGTCATCTTTATTATACCCATGGCTGCCAACCATGGGGGGGTGACCCCATGTGTTTCTTTGGTGAGGGGTCAGCAGGGGGTCATCGGCTATGTGATCAAGTCTTATAGTCTTTATGATCAAGTCACAACCATCATTTAAGACCAGCTCCTTGATACAATAGGAATGTAAATGCTGAAAGAAAATTGACACACGTAATTTTTATAGTGATTCGAAGATGGGGTAATTCTTCTAATCCACTCTTCTCCAACTCCTGGAGGAATCCACTAAGTAACAGATCAAGTTACAAAGCAGTGAACAGTCTAGAGATAGTCTTGGTCACACAGTTGGCTTCTCCTGTGACTCAGCTTCTTCACGAGGCAGCTGCCTTACTACTTCAGCTCAATTTCAAGTCCTTGGATTTGATCACGAAGCCCTCCAAAACTTGAAACTTGGTTCGCCTTGAACCTTTCTACAATCCTTCAACTTGGAAAGTAGACCCATTTTTTATCTTCAAATTGTTTTCTCTTCAACTGGTTGAAGTTGTCTCTCCTTCACAGCTTGTGTTGGATCGAGTTTTTTTGAGTTTTAGGCTTGAAGAATATATTGAAATGCTTTGAGAATATTTGCAGATTGATTGCTTGAATAATGCTTGCTCTTGCTAGGTTCAAGTTATCAAGGTAACCTTTTCTCAAATGCTTCCTCAGCCTTTTATAGTGCATATTTGAAATTTGCCCGTTGAAGAGATAGGCTAGTTTCAAATGTCACTTTGTGTTCGTTGGCTTGTCTTTTCTTGGTCTGCAGCCCTTGTGATGTTGACCTTTCCTCGTATTAATTGACTTTGCAACTTGATAGATTCTCACATATTACTATATCGAGTAATATTCTTGACTTTATTCCAACTGATCTAAGTCAGTTGTCTTGACTTGACTGCTGTCTTTACCCCAGGTGACTTGAGTCTGCTCCAATCATAAGATTGACTCAACTATCACTTCAACTGATAGACTTGGCTCTTTAAGTTGACTTGACTGACACTTCTCACAACTGTTCCTCAGCTGACTCTCCTTCAGTCGAGTCCTTGGCTTCCTTCCTAGCCATACTCAGCTAACACACAGCAGAGTCTTCATTCCAGTCCGGAGTTGACTTCTTGTAATCTTGACTTAGTTGACTTAACTCAGCTCTTTCAATCCTATCTATTGCAATACAGAATTACAAGGAAAATGGGGTGCCAACTTTCTAGTCTAAGTTTTACATGGTATCATCAAAATCTAACAAATAAATTTCCTAACAATTTCTCCCTTTTTGATGATGCCAAAACTTAAAACATACGAAATAAGTAAACAACAAAATACAAGCAGTACAGTAACAAAGAATATATGCTTTAGAATAATCATTTTATTGATCATAGCATTCTTGTCCTTTACAAAGCTGTTTACATCAAGTAACAGATTTATACAAAAATACAATTATTCAACATGTATCTCAGCTAAGTTACATAGAGTATGAACATTACAGGGAAATACACAGAGCTATTACAGAAGACTTACATTTATGTATTTACAACAAAGTAAAATACATGAAGGGGTTCGCAACACACTTCAACGCCTTTGCTACTTCCTTCTTCTCTCTTCATCTTCAGCTCTCTTCCTATCATCTTCTGCTCTTCTCCTCTTCCTCTCTTCTTCATCTTGCTTCTTCTTCTCATAAGCTCGCCTAGCAGCAGGGTCATCCCTTCGCTGCCTCTCCTCCCATTCGCGAGTAGATCATTCGTTCTCAGCTTCTTGCTTTCTAGTTGCTTCGGCATTCTTGCTTGCAACCTCAAGGTTAGCAAGGTGATCATAACCAGCCCAGTATGTGATCCCTTTCTTCTGTGGATCAACATACGCAACATCCTTTGGTCTTGGTCATGGTTGAGAGCCTCTTCCACTGCCACCATGTCTTCCCCTTCCTGACTCAACTCCCTTTCCTCTTGGAGTATACTGTATTGGAGCCTTTGACTTTCCAGCTGAGTGACTGCTGGAAGTCTGCTGCTTATCAGCTGAGTTACACAATTCCAATCCCTTCTCCCAATACAAATCCCAGGATTGAGGCAGGGTCATGTCTTGAAAATAACCTTCTACTTTTAGAGTTTGAAACTCCTCTAGAGATCTGGGCTCAGATCCATCATCAGGCATGGAAATATCTCTCGGGAGTTTAATTGCAGCATAGACCTTTCCAGCTGGAGGACCACCATACTATTTCTAATCTCTTGAACACGCGCAGATTGCCTCTCTGCTACCTTCTCAAATACAGCTTCAATGGCCTTCTTTGATTCTGTCATAGCCATCTCAGCTTTCTTCTCAATGGACAGCTCACTTGGCAGCTTGCTAAGAATGGAAGCAGTGACATCACCTTGCTGGGGGGTTTCAGCATACATGAGTTTCAAAGGAAGGTTTTTCAATCTTCCTTCCCCCTCAGCTGTGTCACTTCTCTTTGCCTCCTTATTGCTCCTCTTCCTTCAATCCCTTTGGGGCCTCATCTTCCCCCTTTTTGGCATCATCATCACATGAAAGGGTTAGCCCAGGGAACAAACCACTCAGAAGGAAATCAAGTCGGCTGAGTGTTGAATTTTGCTTTGAATCTGCTATGGAGTGGGCTTTTTGGAACTCTGACTGAGTAGCCTTCGACTCAGCTTTCACCAATTTCATCTCTGCCATTAGAAGATTGAACTTTTGATTCATGCTGTCTTCTAGGCGGGTAATTTTGGCCTGGCGGTGATGCTTAAGCAGCTCCATGCCCGACTTGTGCGTTGTTTCCATTCTGACCATGTACTCCTTCATTCTCTGCTGAAACATTGATGTATCCGCACTCCACAATAACATCTTTGCAAATAGGGCCTTGAAGTAGCGGACCTGCTCTGAGCGCATGGCAGTCTCCTGTGCAACTCATTCCCTTATTCGAACAATAACCCCTCTCAAATCAGCAGTGAGGGTTATATCCCGATTGTCTAATCTAAGATCCAGATATGCCTGGTCGCATTCCACCTTCTCAATCTCTTCACAGATTTTTTTGAAGGCTTCACAAAACTCGGTTGTTGGATTCGACATAGCTTCTGGCCACACTGCATTGAAATTAAAGTCCATTGGCACAATCGAATCTGTAGGAATAATGGGCTCTTCTTGCACGGTATATTTCTCCTGTTCTCTGGTAGACTCTGCTCCCATGTCTGGCAGTTCAACATTGAAGGGAAACATATCTTCAAAACATCATCGTGAACAAATGGAATCTCCGAGGAGAGAGTCTTCCCTTGTCCTGGATGCATAGTACCAACTCTCTATGCCTCGGCTGCGATAGCATTGTCGGCAGATATCACAGCTGTGGGGGCCTGCAAGAGAGCTATTGGAGTTGTTACTGCTGCAGCTGTGGTAGCCTGCTCAGCTGACTCTATTGCAGCTTGATCAGTTGAATGTGTTTGCTCAGCTGATTGAGCCTCACTGTCTTAACAGCTTCTTCGGTCTCGGTAGGTTTTTCCATTTGAGTTGCCTGGTCCTTAGCTGTCTCATCAGTGTCATCGGAATTTGATGTAGCCTTAGGAGATAGCTCATCATCAAAATTGAATCTCATGGGAGCTGTCTTATCACTGATATAGCTCCGAGATTTAAGAACATCTAAGCCTTGTCCACCGTTGAATCTTCATGGTGTGTGGACTCGGCTTCATCCTCGGATCCTAGAAATGATGTGTCAATGTGTTCTTAGGAATCACAAAAGCGCTAATCTCCTCTTCTGCAGCAGCTCCTTCGATTTGAGGAATGTTTTGTTGCTCTTGTTCCTTACCTAGGCAAGTCTCAACATCCCTTAGGCCTTCGTACCCCCAGCAGTCTCAACCGCTGTGGGGCCTTCAACAATCCCTTCGACAGACTCAGTTGTCTTGGGGTCTTCTACATTGGCATTCTTCGGAGTCTCAACTCCTAGGATTCCACTTTCATGGCCCCGAGTCTCAACTCTTGGGGCCTCTCCATCCTTTGCCTTAGCTGCAGCAGCAGCTTCATCGGCCTGCATAATAGAGGAAATCTCAGCTGAGATAGACTCAACTGTCCGAGCTTCATTAATTCCACTCTATTTCTCAGTGATATTCTCTCCTTCGCCTCCATACTTCAATGTGTTGTCTCCCACAACATCCTCTGACCCTGTTGTGGTGGAGAGAGCTTCCCCCTCAGCTAGCACACTAGCTGAGTGAACGATGATGGGGTTACTTAGCGCCTGAGACACGACTGTAGTTTCCTTTGAGTGATCAGTCGTATGGGCAAGTGTCTCAACACCTTCTTCAGGGGTAGGCTTAGCTTGGGTGCCCAATTTCCCAGCTTCATCGCCATGTCCCTAAGAGCCATCAGTAGAGTGCACGGGGGACATGGTCGCTGCAATGACGGTTGCAATCTCATGCGCCACTCCCAAAGGATCAGTCCGAGGAGAGACTTTGGAGGACTCTCCTGGACCTTCTTGAAGATTCAGCTCGTGCATGGCTCTTGATTCACTAGTGGCCTGCTGTAACTCGGCCTTCTCGACTGCAACAGCTGGATCCATCTCCTCATCGCTGCTCTTAGTGGACTCCACAAGATGTTCATGAGTCCCCTGTGTGCAAACATATCCTGGATTTCTCCAAGGCTTGGGCTCGCTCCTCCGCTTTCTCCTTCTCATGCTCCTTTATGTTAGATAAATGTTTTTATCATGATTTTGAGTTTTGGTTTTACACCAAAACAATGTTTTTAAAAGTTGTTCAAATACTCCTAAATGATTTAAAATGTTTTTACTAATTTTTCGGAGTATTTCTTAAAGTTTATTTTCGACAAAAATTGGACAACAATTTTAATGATTTTGTGTTAATGTGTTTTTACACCAAAATAATGTTTCTAAATGTTTTCCAAATACTCCCGATCGATCTAAAATGTTTTTACTAATTTTTCGGAGTATTTCTTGAAGTTTATTTTTGACTTAAATCGGACAACTCCCTTGTTTTGATGTCAACCGGTCGCCCTAGAGGGCAACCCGTACCTGAACGCGTCTTAAACTTGAAAACAGCGAACATGCTGAGGGAGGTCAACCGGTTTGTCAACCGGTGAGGTCGACCGTTGCCTGGAGTGTTCAGTTTTACGTTAGAACTCTCTGTATTATTTTTCATAAGAGCACAACTGGTCCAAGAGGGTTCAACCGGTCGGACACCATGTCGACCGGTCGCCCTGTGTGTTTTTGTGCGATATTTTTCAAACTGCTATTTCTATTCGACCGGTCGCCCTATATGTTTCAGCAGAAATTCTAGCCGTTGACAGCAGACAACTTTTCCTTATTTTGTGGGGTTGATTTCTAACAGCTATAATCTTGATTTTAATTGCATTTTTTTTGTAGAAATTAGTCTCCAAGAAGGAGCCTATGTCTGGAAATCAAAACCAAGAGCTCTCCTATAAATAGAGGAAGATTTGAAGCAACACAACAAGAGAGAATACTACAACACAACAAGATACATTCAAGCAAACACTTTTGTTCTTCAATTTCAATATTCTTGTTGTAATAGCCTAAGGTCTTTCACTTTCACATCTTGAGGTCTAGGCTTTATTCTTGATTACACTTGCACTCAAAATTGTATATTTCATTATCGAGTTGTAATCTTGAGTTTGGGTTCATCATTCAACACAAGATATCCTTGTGAGTGTTCTTGTGGTAAGAACACACTTGGGTGATCTAGGTGTTAGGTGTAAGGAGATTGTGGTAATCTTCTTGTTGAAGAGTTTGGTGCTCTTTGAGGTGTTGAAGAATTTGGTGTTCTTCAAGGTTGAAGATTGTGGTAATCTTCACAAGGTGCGTAGAAGATTGTGGCAATCTCCAAAGAGGTGTTTGTAGGGTGATGTTGTATTAATTGTTGTAATTAATAAATCTTTTTTTTCTTTTTGAAATCCATCCCGGAGATACTGGGGTGGTAGAGGATTAGGCCCTAGGTGGGTTGAACCTCTATAAATCGACGTGTGTTGTTTACTTCATGCACTTCCATTCTTGTCTTGGTTTATTTATCCGAAAAAGAGGGCATAATCGAGAAAATGAGCATAATCTATTCACCCCTCCTCTAGATTATCGTAGCCACTTGGACTTACAAGTGGTATCAAAGCCAAACTCTTTGGCAAGCTCGTTCCACATCGCGAGTAAAGAGGAACGATCATTGGCTACGAATGAAGTCTATCTTACCGGCAGCTCCACCAACAAGCCACCACTATTTGATTCCAAAAATTATACATTTTGGAAAGAAAGAATGGAATACTATTTACAAAGTTGCGGGTTCGATATTTGGAACACGGTCATTAATGGAGAATCCATCCCGATGAAAGACGGACCACTCACCTCCAAAGTCCTCAAGGAGCTCAATGATGAAGAAAAAGAAATTCTCTCCTTAAATGGTAAAGCTCTAAATATTCTTCATTGTTCACTTATATTTTCAGAATACGGTCATATTCGAGGAGTACGATCGGCACATGAAGCATGGGAAAAATTAGAAGCTATCTATGGGATGAGCTTCTTACAACTTCCGATAATGAAGAAGCCGAACAATGTTTAATGGGCATCGACGAACACAATGAGGTATGCTCAAACTCGTCTATTTCTTTTAGTAATGAAATGCATGATGATTATGATGATTTGCAAAATGATTTCGATGAACTTCAAAATGAATTCCAAAGCTTGCTCGTTAAATACAAAAATTTGAAAAAGGAATTCAATATTTTGAAACATGATAATGATAGCTTATTTACTTCCTATGAATCACTTTCATGTGCTCACACTACCACACTTGATAAGGTTAGAAACCTTGAAAAGGAAATTAGTACTCTTGTTGAGGATATTAATTGCATGAAAAAGAATTTATTAAAATTCAACTTGAGTACCGATAAAATGATTAAAATTGTTGATGTTCATAGTTGTGATAATTTGAAATTTGGACTTGATCATAAGCCTAATATCATTAATCACATGAAAAACAATCAAGTCTCTAAGCATGTTGGTCATTATGCTCCTAGAATTATTACTTGCTTCTATTGTGATAAAAAGGGTCATACGGTAAATACTTGTCGGGCTAAAAATAACTCTAATTATTATTGGAGACCTTAAAGTCTTAAAGCTAATCCCAAAGGACCCAAACACTTGAGGGTACCACAAAACAATGTCATATTAGGTACTCGGTGGAATAATTATCAAAGAAAAGTCATACCGCCAAGAAGACATCAAATGCCCGTTTCATCTTATCAAAGGAGAAGGCATCACCACAATGAATGTCCAAGAAGGAAATATGATCAACAAAGGGAAGGACACAATCATTGGAATTGGCAAAATTGGAGAAGACATCATCAACAAGATTACTTCTCAAGAGGAAGATACTACCAACATAGGGAAAGACACAACCCGTGGAAATGGCGAAATTGGTAAACTGTATCTCTCCTTATTTAAATACGCATAATGTTTTATGTATGCTCATATTTTTTTGCTTTCAAAATGTTTTTTCAAAATAATTTTAAAAATGAGGTCTTCTATACATTTGTGTTCTTAAATTTTTTTGAAAAGGAGACCTTGCATGATGTTTTTAAACAAACTCTTGTGCATTTACTAAGACTAATGTGTTTTTTTTATCTCTTATGGATTTATATAGCATTAGCATACTTGTGACATCTATTATTGCTTTAGCCTACACTTTTACCGTTATATTTTGTGCAAGAATTGTTTAAGAATTGTGTAGGATATATACCTTCATAAATGACCATCTACGTCATAATTTGTCAAGAGTGATATAAACTATCGAGGTACGCTCACCATTGTTATTCATCTCATAGACTCGATATGTTTTTGCCATATGCCTATGTGCTTGTACTTTTCAAGATATTTCAAAGTATCTCATACAAGTGACATTAAGAGGATTTTTCGATTTTTGAAAGGCACTATTCGATAAAGCTCTTTTTATCCGAGACTTGTAAAGGATTATATGTTATTTTGAAAAAAACATTTGATTTTTATCCTCCTCTTAAAATTATGCATTTGATTGCACATATTCATGTCTTCATTCTTGGTTGCTTTGTCAAAGCTCTTTTTCAAATACTTCTTTTAAATGAGGTCTCAACTATATGCTCTCAGATTTTCAAATTTCAAAAGAGACCTTATATGGCGTCTTATAAGTATATTTGAATTTACATGTTGTATTACACTCTTGATGATTTTCTTTAAGCATAGTATGTGTTACTTGCTATAGTGTTACTATTCTCTTGTGCAAGACATCGTGTTAAGATTTTGCAGGAATTTTTTTTGGTATTTCGGAACAAGCTTATAACCAAGGCAAGATTGTTCGAAACAAGGCAAGGTTAGTAGCTCAAGGATATTGTCAAGAAGAAGTTAATGCAAGGTGAATTTTGAGATGAGCATGATGGGGGAAGAACTTTTGAAGAAGTTCGACATTGAAGAAGGAAGGACCATCACTACTCCTATGACAACCAACATCAAGTTAGATAAAGATGCTAAAGGCATATTGGTTGGCAAACAAATTCGAGGTATGTTCATTAACTTTTATTATTCCCATAGACTCGACATTCTTTATGCCTTACGTCTATATGCTCGACTTCAAAACCAATCCCAATGAATCTCATTAAAGTGCCGTTTAAAAGAAATTTTCAAATATTTGAAAGACACTTCTCCTTATGGCTTGCTTATCCAAAGTTTTAAAACGTTCATATTTTTCGGGATAGCAAGTCCGGTGATAATAATTTCTCAAAATATGGTTCGTCATAATCGAACTAAACAAATTGAGATTCTATGTTTTCTTTTAAGGGATTGCGTTTCTTAAACGAAAAATTGAGATGTGTTTAATTCCGTCTCAAGGATAACTCGTGGACATTTGTTTTTAACCATTAACCGCTGAGTATTTTACCTTATTTTGAGCTTGTTTAGGCATAATGTATATTGAATGAGGTTTAAGTTTGCATTTCGTACGTTTTTAAAACTTAGGGGTGAAAAATCGGATTTATGGATTAAAATTCGGACAGAATCAGAAAAAGGGCTTCAGGGACTGGAAGAGGGGAGGGCGACCGGTTGAACACGACCTGGACCGGTCAGACCCCCCTGGATCGGTCGACTTGGAGCAAAATTTGGTTAAAATTGATTATGTCCCAGACTGTTTCTTTTTCATACGTTTTTCACTATTTTCGCACCCCTTTGCAAATTTCACACACAATTCACTCAAAATGATTTCTTTCTTGTAAATTATATATTTTTGAGTTTATACTATTGGTATATCATCCATGATACCCGACATCTCCGATTACTTGGTAATAATTCTTCTTCTTTATCTCAATTGGGTTGAACCCTTGAGAATGTGCTTCATCTTTAATATCTTGTTGGAATTCTTATATATTTTGTATTGGGCATGATGATTGTTGTTGGATGGTATTTGTAAAATTGCTTTTGGTGATGAAACATTTGGCTTTGTTATTTTTACAAGGGCTATATACATCTTCTTTATTATTTGTCGCCCGCCAAGTGTTCGATAAAACATTTCAATGAAAAATTCATCACCAACATGATTCTCTTGATTTCATGTCTTATATATTTATAGAGATCATGTTTTTCAAATCAAATGAGTTTTTACGAGCTTTTACAAGTCATATGATCAACTCTTCCCTTAGCTTTTGGAATTTTAAGCTTAATGATCAATAGCTCGATAAATCGGTTAAATTGCGCACTTTGATATGGATATATGATGTTTTTATCGTGCTAACGTTCTTTTTGATGATTCCAAAGGGGGAAAAATAGGATATAAGCTCTTTAGCTCAAAGAAGCTAAAATAAGCTCGTGAAAGAAGCTATGATCTATGGCTCTCTAAAGCCAAAAGATGTGATGAACACTTAGTCCATTGGATGTGTTGTGGACTTATATTCATGTCTAATGATGTTTCTTTGACAGGGGGAGCTTCTAAGCTCATGATATTATAGCTTATATTTTAAAAGCTGAGCTTCTAGCTTTTGATTTATTGCTTCTATATTACTCTTGTTGTGCATGTTGATAGGGAGAGCTTTTGCAAAAATGTTTTTGAAAATCTCTACTCCCATCCTTGAGATTATTATTCATGGAATGTTGTCGCTCTCAACGGATAGTTCCTTTTTAACCGGAAAATTGTTTTGTTTTCAAAATCAACCTCTTTAAATTGTTTTGGTTTATAATCATCAAAAAGGTGGAGTTTGTTAGATAAATGTTTTTATCATGATTTTGTTTTTACACAAAAACAATGTTTTTAAAAGTTGTCCAAATACTCCTAAATGATTTAAAATGTTTTTACTAATTTTTCGGAGTATTTCTTAAAGTTTATTTTCGACAAAAATTGGACAACACTTTTAATGATTTTGTGTTAATGTGTTTTCACACCAAAATAATGTTTCTAAACGTTGTCCAAATACTCCCGATCGATCTAAAATGTTTTTACTAATTTTTTGGAGTATTTCTTGAAGTTTATTTTTTGACTTAAATCGGACAACTCCTCTGTTTTGATGTCAACCGGTCGCCCTAGAGGGCAACCCATACCTGAACGCGTCTTAAACTTGAAAACAGAGAACATGTTGAGGGAGGTCAACCGGTCTGTCAACTGGTCGACCACTTGGTCGACCGGTGCCTGGAGTGTTCAGTTTTACATCAGAACTCTCTGTATTATTTTTTGTAAGAGCCCAACTGGTCCAAGAGGGTTCGACCGGTCGGACACCATGTCGACTGGTCGCCCTGTGTGTTTTTGTGCGATATTTTTCAAACTACTATTTCTATTCGATCAGTCGCCCTATATGTTTATCAGCAGATTCTAGCCGTTGACAGCAGACAGCTTTTCCTTATTTTGAGGGGTTGATTTCTAACAGCTATAATCTTGATTTTAATTGCATTTTTTTTGTAGAAATCAGTTTCCAAGAAGGAGCCTATGTCTGGAAATCAAAACCAAGAGCTCTCCTATAAATAGAGGAAGATTTGAAGCAACACAACAAGAGAGAGTACTACAACACAACAAGATACATTCAAGCAAACACTTTTGTTCTTCAATTTCAATATTGTTGTTGTAATAGCCTAAGGTCTTTCACTTTCACATCTTGAGGTCTAGGCTTTATTCTTGATTACACTTGCACTCAAAATTGTATATTTCATTATCGAGTTGTAATCTTGAGTTTGGGTTCATCATTCAACACAAGATATCCTTGTAAGTGTTCTTGTGGTAAGAACACACTTGGGTGATCTAGGTGTTAGGTGTAAGAAGATTGTGGTAATCTTCTTGTTGAAGAATTTGGTGCTCTTTGAGGTGTTGAAGAATTCGGTATCCTTCAAGGTTTAAGATTGTGGTAATCTTCACAAGGTGCCATAGAAGATTGTGGTAATCTCCAAAGAGGTGTTGTAACGTGATGTTGTATTAATTGTGGTAATTAATAAATTTTTTTTTCTCTTTTTGAAATCCATCCCGGAGATACTGGGGTGGTAGAGGATTAGGCTCTAGGTTGGCTGAACCTCTATAAATCGACGCGTGTTGTTTACTTCCCGCACTTCCATTCTTTTCTTGGCTTATTTATCCGAAAAAGAGGGCATAATCGAGAAAATGGGCATAATCTATTCACCCCCCCTATAGATTATCGTAGCCACTTGGACTTACAAGTGGTATCAAAGCCAAACTCTTTGGCAAGCTCGTTCCATATCGCGAGTAAAGAGGAATGATCATTGGCTAAGAATGAAGTCTATCTTACCGGCACCTCCACTAACAAGCCACCACTATTTGATTCCAAAAATTATACATTTTGGAAAGAAAGAATGGAATGCTATTTACAAAGTTGCGGGTTCAATATTTGGAACACAGTCATTAATGGAGAATCCATCCCGATGAAAGACGGACCACTCACCTCCAAAGTCCTCAAGGAGCTCAATGATGAAGAAAAAGAAATTCTCCCCTTAAATGGTAAAGCTCTAAATATTCTTCATTGTTCACTTACATTTTCGGAATACGGTCATATTCGAGGAGTACGATCGGCACATGAAGCATGGGAAAAATTAGAAGCTATCTATGAAGTATATGCAAATGAAAGGAGCAACTCAAAAGCATCTACCTCTCAAATGGATACATCATCAAATCCAACAACATGGGATGAGCTTCTTACAACTTCCGATAATGAAGAAGCCGAACAATATTTAATGGGCATCGACGAAGACAATGAGGTACGCTCAAACTCGTCTATTTCTTTTAGTAATGAAATGCATGATGATTATGATGATTTGCAAAATGATTTTGATGAACTTCAGAATGAATTTCAAGGCTTGCTTGTTAAATACAAAAATTTGAAAAAGGAATTCAATGTTTTGAAAAATGATAATGATAGCTTATTTACTTCCTATGAATCACTTTCATGTGCTCACACTACCACACTTGATAAGGTTAGAAACCTTGAAAAGGAAAATAGTACTGTTGTTGAGGATATTAATTGCATGAAAAAGGATTTATTAAAATTCAACTTGAGTACCGATAAAAGGACCAAAATTGTTGATGTTCATAGTTGTGATAATTTGAAATTTGGACTTGATCATAAGCCTAATATCGTTAATCACATAAAAAACAATCAAGTCTCTAAGCATGTTGGTCATTATGCTCCTAGAATTATTACTTGCTTCTAACGTGGTAAAAAGGGTCATACGGTAAATACTTGTCGGGCTAGAAATAGCTCTAATTATTATTGGACAACTAAAAGTCTCAAAGCTAATCCCAAAGGACCCAAGCACTTGAGGGTACCACAAAACAATGTCATATTAGGTACTCGGTGGAATAATTATCAAAGAAATGTCATACCGCCAAGAAGACATCAAATGCCCGTTTCATCTTATCAAAGGAGAAAACATCACCACAATGAATTTCCAAGAAGGAAATATGATCAACAAAGGGAAGGCACAATGATTGGAATTGGCAAAATTGGAGAAGACATCATCAACAAGATAACTTCTCAAGAGGAAGATACTACCAACAAAGGGAAAGACACAACCCGTGGAAATGGTGAAATTGGTAAACCGTATCTCTCCTTATTTAAATACGCATAATGTTTTATGTATGCTTGTATTTTTGCTTTCAAAATGATTTTTCAAAATAATTTAAAAGATGAGGTCTTCTATACATTTGTGTTCTTAAATTTTTTTGAAAAGGAGACCTTGCATGATGTTTTTAAAAAACAATCTTGTGCATTTACTAAGACTAATGTGTTTTTTTATCTCTTATGGATTTATATAGCATTAGCATACTTGTGACATCTATTATTGCTTTAGCCTATACTTTTACCATTATATTTTGTGCAAGAATTGTTTAAGAATTGTGTAGGATATATACCTTCATAAATGACCATCTACGTCATAATATGTCAAGAGTGACATAAACTATCGAGGTACGCTCACCATTGTTATTCATCTCATAGACTCGATATATTTTTGCCATATGCCTATGTGCTTGCTTTTCAAGATATTTCAAAGTATCTCATACAAGTGTCAATAAGAGGATTTTTTGATTTTTGAAAGGCATTATTCGATAAAGCTCTTTTTATCCGAGAATTGTAAAGGATTATATGTTGTTTTGATAAAACATTTGATTTTTCTTAAAATTATGCATTTGATTGCACATATTCATGTCTTCATTCTTGGTTGCTTTATCAAAGCTCTTTTTCAAATACTTCTTTTAAATGAGGTCTCAACTATATGCTCTCAGATTTTCAAATTTCAAAAGAGACCGTATATGGCGTCCTATAAGCATATTTGAATTTACATGTTGTATTATACTCTTGATGATTTTCTTTAAGCGTAGTATGTGTTATAGTGTTACTATTCTCTTGTGCAAGACCTCGTGTTAAGATTTTGCAGGAATTGTTTTTGGTATTTCGGAACAAGCTTGATGACCAAGGCAAGATTGTTCGAAACAAGGCAGGTAGCTCAAGGATATTGTCAAGAAGAAGTTAATGCAAGGTGAATTTTGAGATGAGCATGATGGAGGAAGAACTTTTGAAGAAGTTCGGCATTGAAGAAGGAAGGACCATCACTACTCCTATGACAACCAACATCAAGTTAGATAAAGATGCTAAAGGCATATTGGTTGGCAAACAAATTCGAGGTATGTTTATTAACTTCTATTATTCCCATAGACTCGACATTTTTTATGCCTTATGTCTATATGCTCGACTTCAAATACAATCCGAATGGCTTATTAAAGTGCCATTTAAAAGAAATTTCAAATATTTGAAAGGCACTTCTCCTTATGGCTTGCTTATCCAAAGTTTTACAACGTTCATATTTTTCGGGATAGCAAGTCCGCTGATAATAATTTCTCAAAATATGGTTCCTCATAATCGAACTAAACAAATTGAGATTCTATGTTTTCTTTTAAGGGATTGTGTTTCTTAAACGAAAAATTGAGATGTGTTTTTAATTCCGTCACAAGGATAACTCGCAGACATTTGTTTTTAACCATTAACCGCCGAGTATTTTACCTCATTTCGAGCTTGTTTAGGCATAATGTATATTGAATGAGGTTTATGTTTGCATTTTGTACATTTTTAAAACTTAGGGGTAAAAATTGGATTTTTGGATCAAAATTCGGACAGAATCAGAAAAAGGGCTCCAGGGACTGGAAGAGGGGAGGGCGACCGGTTGAACACCACCTGGACCGGTCAGACCCCCCTGGACCGGTCGACCTGGAGCAAAATTTGGTTAAAATTGATTCTATCCCAGACTGTCTCTTTTTCATACGTTTTTCACTATTTTCGCACCCCTTTGTAAATTTCACACACAATTCACTCAAAATGATTTCTTTCTTGTAAATTATATATTTTTGAGTTTATACTATTGGTATATCATCCATGATACCCGATATCTCCGATTACTTGGTAAGAATTCTTCTTTTTTATCTCAATTGGGTTTCACCCTTGAGAATGTGCTTCATCTTTAATATCTTGTTGGAATTCTTATATATTTGTGTTGGGCATGATGATTATTGTTGGATGATATTTGTAAAATTGCTTTTGGTGATGAAAAATTTGGCTTGGTTATTTTTACAAGGGCTATATACATCTTCTTTATTATTTGTCGCTCGCCAAGTGTTCGATAAAACGTTTCAATGAAAAATTCATCACCATCATGATTCTCTCGATTTCATATGTCTTATATATTTATAGAGATCATGTTTTGCAAATCAAATGAGTTTTTACAAGTCATATGATCAACTCTTCCCTTAGCTTTTGGAATTTTAAGCTTAATGA
This sequence comes from Rehmannia glutinosa, assembly GCA_016081115.2. NCBI lineage: Eukaryota > Viridiplantae > Streptophyta > Magnoliopsida > Lamiales > Orobanchaceae > Rehmannia > Rehmannia glutinosa. The sequence goes on along the minus strand of CM071931.1, from coordinate 42,392,545 downwards.
TCAATAGCTCAATAAATCGGTTAAATTGCGCACTTTGATAAGGATATATGATGTTTTTATCGTGCTAACATTCTTTTGTAATGATTCCAAAGGGGGAGAAATAGGATATAAGCTCTTTAGCTCAAAGAAGCTAAAATAAGCTCACGAAAGAAGCTATAATCTATGGCTCTCTAAAGCCAAAAGATGTAACGAACACTTAGTCCATTGGATGTGTTGTGGACTTATATTCATGTCTAATGATGTTTCTTTAACAGGGGGAGCTTCTAAGCTCATGATATTCTAGCTTATATTGTAAAAGCTGAGCTTCTAGCTTTTGATTTATTGCTTCTATATTACTCTTGTTGTACATGTTGACAGGGGGAGCTTCTAAGCTCATGATATTCTAGCTTATATTGTAAAAGCTGAGCTTCTAGCTTTTGATTTTTTTTTTAATAAGCTGGGAGTACTGGTTAGAGTATTTCAAATAAACTGAAAGATACAGGGTTCGAACCCTGGTTAACACCCTTATAAAGGGTTAGTGATACCACTTAAGCTACAAGCTAAAAAAATTTTAATTCAGCACTCCACAAGATTCGAACCCACATACCTATACAGGCTTAAGGTGGTGTTCTACCACTACACCACTAGTACTTGTTTCTAGCTTTTGATTTATTGCTTCTATATTACTCTTGTTGTGCATGTTGATAGGGGGAGCTTTTGCAAAAATGTTTTTGAAAATCTCTACTCCCATCCTTGAGATTATTATTCATAGAATGTTGTCGCTCTCAAGGGATAGTTCATTTTTAACCGGAAAATTATTTTGTTTTCAAAATCGACCTCTTTAAATTGTTTTGGTTTGTAATCATCAAAAGGGGGAGTTTGTTAGATAAATGTTTTTATCATGATTTTGATGATTTTGTTTTTACACCAAAACAATGTTTTTAAAAGAAGTCCAAATACTCCTAAATGATTAAAATGTTTTTACTAATTTTTCGGAGTATTTCTTAAAGTTTATTTTCGACAAAAATTGGACAACACTTTTATTGATTTTGTGTTAATGTGTTTTTACACCAAAATAATATTTCTAAATGTTGTGCAATACTCCCGATCGATCTAAAATGTTTTTACTAATTTTTTGGAGTATTTCTTGAAGTTTATTTTTGACTTAAATCAGACAACTCCTCTGTTTTGATGTCAACCGGCCGCGCTAGAGGGCGACCCGTACCTGAACGCGTCTTAAACTTGAAAACAGAGAACATGCTGAAGGAGGTCAACCAGTCTATCAAACGGTGTGGTCGATCGGTGCCTGGAGTGTTCAGTTTTACGTCAGAACTCTCTGTATTGTTTTTTGTAAAAGCCCAACTGGTCCAAGAGGGTTCGACCGGTCGGACACCATGTCGATCGATCGCCCTGTGTGTTTTTGTGCGATATTTTTCGGACTGCTATTTCTATTCGATCGGTCGCCCTATATGTTTATTAGCAGATTCTAGCCATTGACAGAGACATCTTTTCCTTATTTTGTGGGGTTGATACCTAACAGTTATAATCTTGATTTTAATTGCATTTTTTTTAATAAGTGCGAATATATATATTAAAAATGAAAAAAGAGTAATCCCGATCACAGGCAGATCAGGCAACCAAATGAAAGCCTGGAAATAATGTCAACAACCAAAAAACGAAGTGGTCACAAGCCGACCAAATGGCTGAATGGTTGGGGCCTCATTAAAACCTTCCAAGGTAAAACCCACCCTTGTGGGAAAAACCCTTGGAAGGAATAAGAGTACCCCCCAGGAAAATAGGTGCCAAAAAGAAACCTGGAGCGGTGGCACATTAAGTAACAAACCTATAGGTGGATTGGCCAACATAATCATCAGTGAGGTAGTGAAGAAGGTCTGTGGGCGGGACGCCCCACCAGGCACAACTCTCCGTCTTCTTGCTCAGCATGTCCGCCACCCGATTGCCTTCACGAAAGATATGAGAGACTACAAGATCAATGTCCTTGAGGAGATGCAAGGTATGGCGCCAATAGCTAAGATGGCGCCATGGGACCTCCATCGTTCTCTTCTCCAGCAGGTTCACCACATACATAGAATCCAATTCCAGCCAAAGTTGTGTCCATCCTTTTGCAAATGCGTAATGAATCGCCCACGTTGCTGCAACCAATTCAGCCTCAAATGCGTACCCTAAACCACAGTGATGGACAAAGCATCCGCGAAAGAATCCTCTACAATTCTGGAAGACACCGGAGGCTGTTAGATTGCCCGGCGCCCCTGAAGCGCTGCCATCCATGTTAACCTTGATCCAACCCGGGAGGGGTTTTTGCCACTGGACCTCCACAATCTTCGGAGCATGCCTGACCCTTCCGGGAACTCTTAAACCACGCAGGATAAAGAGGTCATGCTGATCATTAGTCATGCATCCCTGATCCAAAGATGCTGATTCAACAATGAGTACCTATAGGTGAATGAGTGCCGCCTCCGGAGTCCAGATTTTGTTGTGGAAAATCAGCTCATTACGAATGTGCCAAAGAAGCCAGATGCAGGATAATATTGCCACATGCCAAAGGAAAGCGACCTGGTCACTAAAATGAAGAGCCATAAGTCGTACCAGCAGTTCATTGAAACTGTAAGCCTGGAAGGGGTGCACGTGAAAGGCTTGGAAGATCCAACGCCATAGATGCCCTGCAAAAGCACAAGAAACAAATAAGTGATCGACCGATTCCCCCGATTCCCTGCAAAGAACACAAACCAAAGGGCCAGTAAAACTTCCCCTAGCTCGTAAAGAATCCTGGACTGCCAATTGGTTGTGTATAGCTCTCCACGCCACCACTGATCTCCGTTCCGGGATATGCTGGGACCAAATCCAAGAACCCCATCTAACTGCCGGCGCTGGGGGCGTAAGAATTTATAAGCCGTCTTCGAGGTAATCGAACCATCCTCAGAGTTCATCCAAACACGAGTATCCCGGGATGTAGGCGCAATTGGGACACGCACGATAGCTCGAACCAGCTCCAAATAAGCCTCCACAAAGGAGAGGGTGAAGTGCCAGGATCTATCATAAAAGTAATCAGAGATACGCTGCTGGAATAAATACCCATAATCCTCTGGAATGCCAATTCTGTCAGCAATGGAATATCCCAACCAATTATCAATCCAAAATAATACCTCGGAATTGGAGCCTGGGATCCAACGAGAATCATCCAAGCAATCAGAAATACAGGGTTTAATCCCAGGCCAAATAGAAGAAGGAAGGAAGGACCTCCGGATGTCCCCATTTCTAGTAAAGTACCGTTTCTGAGGGTCCTGAAAACCAATGAGTCCGAGTTTAGAACCTTCTAGCCCAATTTCATTAAGAAAGCCTTGTTAGCAGCCTTGAGCGATCGCACACCCAATCCTCCCTCCGCCCTGGGCGTGCAGCATGTGTCCCAGTTGACCACTACCTTTCCTTTAGAATTCACGTCTCCCGTCCAAATGAAATTACGCATGGCTTTTTCCATTTGTTTTAGCAGCGTGGCAGGCCATTTATAAATCATCATAGAGTGCATGAAAGAACTAGTTATCACCGAGTTAACAAGGCAAACCCTACCAGCGAGGGAGAGGGACGAGCCTTTCCATCGTCGGAGCTTAAGGATTATCTTGTCAAAGATAGGCTGTAAATCCGCGACCTTTGGGGCTCCCTTGAAGATTGGAGCGCCCAAGTAGATGGTGGGGAACGCCCCTGGATGAATCCCTAAAATATGTTGCACCCTCCCACGGACATAATGCGAAACCTGCGCCCCAAAATAAACCTTGGATTTCTGTGGACTAAACACTTGACCCGAGATATCTGCATAGTGAGTAAGAATCTAGAGCAAGGCCCGGGCATTGGAAGAAGACGCCCCACACATGATGACGATATCGTCCGCATATAGAATGGATGCTGGGAAGATAATACTCCTTGGCGCCGTGAAGGCAGATAACCGGGACTGATCCATCGCTGCTGCAATAAACCGACCCAGGACCTCCTCCGCAATACAAAACAATAGGGGTGATAAAGGATCCCCTTGTCTGACTCCTCTGGAACAGGAAAAATAACCAACCGGCGTCCCATTCAACAGCACTGATATTCTGGACGACCGAAGCACCACCTCCACCCAACGCACGAACGTCTCGGAGAAACCAAAACGTCGCAAGACATGTAGTAAAAAATCCCATCTCAATGTGTCGAAAGCCTTACGAATATCGATTTTCAGTATCATATTTGAGTCTGTGCGTCCCTGTAAGACATTAAACCCTTCAGATACCATGGCAATACACTCATGAATTTGTCTACCCGGGATAAAACCAAACTGAGTCGGGGATAAATAGTCAGCAATAATCGAACCCAAGCGCGTAGCCAATATTTTCGTGATAATCTTGAAAAGGAAGTTGCTCATGACAATAGGGCGGAAGTTTTCAATGACATTGGCATCCTTAGTCTTAGGGATGAGCGCTATGAAGCTGGCATTCAATCCCAGAGGTAGAGACGAATTATTAAAGAAATAGCGAACAACGCCTCATTACCTCAAAGAGATATGACATCCCAGAAATGGAGGTAAAAAATCCCATTGAACCCATCCGGCCCCGGGGAGCTGTCTGAATCCATATCAAACACCGTTGTCTGCACCTCAGAATCAGAGGGAATGGTTGTTAGGGTGTCATTGTCCCGCACCCCAACCATTGGAGTGAGCACCTGGTCGACCAGCGAGAAATCCGTGATGGAGCTCCCGTTTTCCGCAAAGAGCTCCTCGTAAAATGAAATAATATGATTCCCAAGGACCGTAGCATCATCAGTGAAATTCCCTGCCACCATAAGCCCCTGAATCCCCATGCGTCCCGTACGAATCTAGCTATGCCGATGAAAAAATGTTGTGTTACGATCCCCATCCTTAAGCCGATAGATTCAGGCCTTTTGCTTAAGGAATTCAGCCTATGACTGCAACGTCTGCGAAAGCTTCAACTGGGCGTCCAACTCTCTATCCCGGAGAGAGGAGGTATAGCCCAAAGCCTCAATATCTGCCTGAATCTGACGAAGGTGCTCCATCTGGCTATCCACACTGCGGTTAACATCCCCAAACACATCCCTGTTCCAATCTTTAATAACATAACGCAACTGCTTGAGCTTCCTCATGACTTGCAATAAAGGGTTGTGCGTGTCACAGGGAGAGCCCCAAGAGGTTGTAACCAAATCCCGGAATGAATAGTGGTGAATCCACATACGCTGAAAACGAAATGGAACCGGACCCCTAGTAATGGTCGAGGAGCAAGTAACCAAAATGGGGTGATGATCAGAACCAATGCGAGGAAGAAGTAAGCCCTTGGCATCCTTCCAAAGTGCGAAAAAAGGGCAAGTAGCCAGGGCTCTATCCAACTTAGCCTAAAGTAAAGATAGAGGCCTCCGTGGAAAGCACCAAGTAAATGAATTCCCCGTCGTCGGAACCGCAAACAAACTGGCGTCCTCTATGAAATCCCTAAAATCCTGGCACGAGGCTTGGGAAAGAGTATCATAGCGCGAGCGTTCATGATGTCCCAAACCGCATTGAAATCCCCAACAAGCAACAGATCAGCCAGACCCAAATTCCGCAATCCAGCCATAGCTCACATCGTGCAATGTAATCACACAAACCATGTGTAAAGCCAACATGAAAAATCAAAGAACCAAATTGAACATGGAAAACAATACACTAGGTAGAAGACCAGACCTGATTTAGAATTGTGATAGTGGAGTCGTGAAGCACCCAAATGTCTGGCTGCCCATTTACTCGAAAACTTTGTCCCGCAAGTGTCAAACCCAGGTTATGCCAATAAGAGTCGGAAATAGTCGAAAAGTCCACCTTAGGTTCACAAATAGCCATAATGGAAGGCTTATGCTTATGACATAAAGCCTTAAGAACATTGCGAGACGCAACATTCCCGATCCCCCGGATGTTCCAGAAGATGCAATTCATTGAGACGGTTGAGGGGGAGTCGCCCGTGACGATCGCACGGTGAAAACAGGCGTGTGGCGCATAGCAGAGTCTGATGATTGTGGAAGATCCACGTCATCTGCATAATCTGCCCATTTTTTGGATGCTGCGAAGTTCATCTCGTGTGGTTCTGAACTTTCCGTTTCAATAGTAATGTCATGAGCAGGGGGCGTCGGCCCCGACGTAACTTTCTGGAGAATTCGATCTGTAGCTAAATCCAAAGAGCTGTCCAGGAAGGCACGACTCAGAGCACGAATAGGTTTCCCCAAAGGATACTGTACTGTGATAGGCATAATTGCAGAGGCTGAAACGGTTCTCGTACTGGAAGTACTGACCTTGGGCGATGACCCCCTGGCTGGATACTCGGTGTAGTCATCTGCGGGTTGCTGATCCTGGGATTCAACTGAACCAAGCGCCTCGAAGGGTGTTACCAAGATGGATTTCTGGAGGGCAATCGACTATGGCACGAGGGGGAGATCCTGTGCGCGTAGTCGAACCCGTATTTCCCATTGAGTCATCCACGGCCTTGCCCTTGTCCTGCTGAACAGGCGATAAACTCTATGAACCCTGGAACGCCCTCGCTGAACAGAATTGTTGCGATTAGCAGGCTCCCGTGGCCGTCCCTGGGCCGGTGACGTGCGCCCATCCTTGTCCGTATTACCCACTGTGTTAAAATGACAAGATGTTGTATAGTGCACCGTAACACTGCACGTCGAGCAAAATGCAGGTAGTTTTTCATAAGTGATGGAAACAAAAGAGCATTTGCCGGTGCGTTCAATCATAATGTGTTCCTCCAAAGGTTTGGAGAGGTCAACATCCACCAGAACCCGAACAAAATGGCCCAAAGAACCATCCAAAGACCGCTGATCAATCTGTAATGGATTCCCAAGAGCACTGGCAATCCCCATAATGTTATTGGGGTCCCAGTATTCCAGGCTGAGTTCAAAAATCCTCACCCAAACACTGGCTACTGAAGACTGAGCATTGTAAGGGTTGAAGTCAGGCACCCACGGAGATAGACGGATAGTACCAGGGTTAAGCGTCCAATTGGTGCGTTGCTGAGCCCGAGAGCGATCCTGCGCATTAAACAATTTGACACAAAAGAATCCCTTGCCCAGGGGAATTAATTTCCATTCATTCTTGATGCCCCATAATTCAGATAAGCGTTTATGTAAAAGCATGGTAGCCCATGGCCAGGGACGAATCCAAAAATTTTATATAGGGGGGGCACAATATACATCAAAAATAAATTTTTTATTACTAAACAATCTAGCATTTACAATTGAAATCTACGAGTTTTCATATACTGAAATATTTGCATAATAGACTCATTATCAACACTATCAAAAACTTCTTTCTCAATGTACACAATCAAACTATCATTCATCCACTGATCTCCCATTCGATTGCGTAGTCGATTCTTTATGATATTCATTGCAGAAAATGTTCTTTCAATCAGAAAGGGGCTTGCAACTGGAAGAACTAATGCAAGTGTTATAATCAAATAGACTAATGGATACACCTCGTGTTTTTTTGTCTCTACCATCTTTTGTGCAAGAGCTCCAATGCCTTTTAAACCTGCTAATTCCTTAGTAGAACGCATATCAAGAATATAAGTTTCAAGTTGATCATCAAGTGCCTCAATCTTTACTGCAGAGAAGTCTTCAGGGTAAAATCTTGCAAGACGAATCAATTTTTGCTTATCAAAAGCCAAGAATGAATTATCTGGACATAAGCAAGCTACACAAAGTAACAATTCTGTATTTGTCTCAGTGAAATGATCATTTAACTCCTGGAGTTGCATATCTATAATAGAATAGAATAAGTCAACTCGGAAATGATGTGAATTTGTCACTTCTTGAGCTTTACGTCTTGACCTGCATCGAGCTACAAATAAATCTTCCATCTTCGGGACATCGATATTTTCTTTCTCACAAAAGAAAGAAACTTGATCATAAAAGGAATCACATCCTTCATCTCTCATCATTTGTAGTCTTTGCTTGGATACATTTACCAAATTCATGGCATTGACAATATCTTGATCTTTCCTTTGTAATGCCTTTGACAATTCATTCGTAACTCCTAGTATGACTTTCATCAAATGTAATGTAAAAATAAAATCAAATGACTGCATCAATCCTAGCAAGTTGTTGGCTTCACTTTTTTGCTCAGAACTTACCCCAGTCCTCTACAATTATCTCAAGAAGCTCAATTGTAGAAGAAAACATTGTGATCAAGCTAATTAAAGTATCATAATGTGAGCTCCATCGTGTATCACCAGGCGTTTGAGAGTAGTTTCTTGATTCAAGCCTCTGCCGCTTAAAATTTCACCATCGTTGAGAGCTTTAAAAAATTTCTCTGCTTGTTTTTGATGAAGAATGTCACACCGTTTAGAATAAGCCCTGACAACATTTATTATACTAGCAACTGAAAAAAAAAAGTGTTGTAACTTGGATATATTTTTTCGCAACAGCCACGAGAGCAAGTTGAAGTTGATGAGCAAAACAATGAATGTAAAAAGCACATGGATTCTCCTTCAAAATAAGTGCTTTTAAGCCATTAAACTCTCCCTGCATATTACTAGCTCCATCATAGCCTTGTCCTCGTAACCTCGAAATACTTAAGTTATGTCTAGAAAATAAACAATCAATTGCTTCTTTTAACGCAAGAGCTGTGGTGCTAGTAACATGTTCAACACCAACAAAACGTTCAACTATGCAACCATTCTTATTCACAAAACGTAGCACAATTGCCATCTGCTCCTTCATTGAAATATCACGAGATTCATCAACTAAAATAGAAAATAATGCATCTCCTATTTCCTCCATGATGATATTAATGGTTTTTACTGCAGCAACATTCACAATATCTTTCTGAATACTAGGTGATATCAATTTGAGATTTTCAGGAGCACCACATGTAACATATTTAATATCATCATTATGATCAGCTAGAAGCTTCAAAAGCTCTCGAAAGTTACCTTGATTCATTAAATTATTTGATTCATCATCACCACGGAATGCAAGCCCTTGACGCAAAAGAAATCGAATGCAATCAATCGATGCATTTAGTCGCATTCGATACTCTCTTCGAGTTTGATCTGTCTGCTTATCAAAAGCATATTGAATATGTTGCTTCTGATTTTTCAAAGCTTCAGACTGAGCCCAAGCCTGATTATGAGCACTATTAGGACCCCCAACATGTTCTTTAAGTTTTTCACTTTTTTTCCAATTCCTAAACCCTTTACCAACAAAATTACCACTTGCTTGTTCCCCATATTTTGATTTAAAGAGATAACAACAAAGACAAAATGCAGCATCCTTGGATATACTATATTCCAACCAATTAGCATACTGAGTAAACCAATCAGAGTTGAAACGTCTTGATTTTTTTCCAAATTTTGTAAAAGGAAAATTATGGTTCAAGGGTTGACAAGGGCCCTTCAATAAGTACGCCCTTCGAACTTCATCTCGAATATTTGGATTATAATCCAAAATCGAAATTCTGAGCCCCGAATCGTTGGAAGTTCTTTTGCGTCAAACTCGTTCCTACTTGATTTGGTGTTATCGTCCATTTTTCGGTAGGAAATGGTGGTTCTAATGCTCTTTTGAAGTACCGCTCCATATCTTTTTTGATTTGTTGAGTATTTTTTTTCTTGAAATATTTTGTCTATATGCAGTCGGAACCGAGACGACAAGATTTTGGAAGAAAACGGACAAGGCGACACTACTTTCTGGTTATTCTAAATCCTAAACCTAATGAATACTGAATATATAATTTATAAAAGTTAAAACTGAATTTGGGCCTGGACCCGTGGACCGCCTGGTAGTGTTTATGCTTTGGTTGGTTGTTTGATTGTTTCAAATTCACACAGCCACAGGTTACTTAATTTATAAAAACTAAAAGTTAAATATACATAATAATTAAAAAAAAATTGGGGGGGCACGTGCCCCCCCACCAGGGGTTGTACGCCCGTCTCTGCCCATGGCTTGGTACCTTTTCCTAAAATAACCCGTCCAATTAATGAGTAGGAAAATTCAGTGAGACGTTGCTGGTAAACGTTATCATCAATAGTTACGGAATAGTAATCACCTTTGCGAACTGGTTTGGGGATCGGATTTTTACGAAACCACTTATTACCTCAAGTCGTGGAATCCATTTGGTTGATACCTGAAGCCTGTGGGAAAGTTGAATTCATCGGATGGGGGTTTCCTGAAACCACCTGCGCAAAAGAATTAACTTGATGACCAATGTTACTAGCCGAATGTTTTTGGGTTGACGAGTTGGAGTGGCCCATGGTGGCAGAGCATCCAGCAAGGTGAGAAGCATTCATGGGTGGACATGCAGGAGGAGTGCTCTGGCCTCTGAGGATGGGGGACTGTGGCCCAGGGGGCATCACTCCCCTGGGAGGGGACCACTTGGTTGATAGACTAGAAGGGCCGCCCCCCATGGACAAAGGCAGCCATGGGGGTAAAGGGAGCATCTCCCCTAACCGCCACATGGGAGGGACCACAGGCGAGGTAGCGGGTGCGTGGGGCATTTTCAGGTGCACGTCGCTAGGAGACAAGCCCGTCTGCAGGTTTGAGGTTGTCTGGATGGTATGATGATGTCTTTGTGACGTTGAGGCATATGGTTGTTGTCATTTGTTTGCGTTGGCTTTGCTCACCCGGAGGTGTTGCGTTAAATGCGTGGCATAGTAGGGACCGCCTTTGGTGCTTGACAAGAACGTCCAAGGAACCCCGTAAAGGAGAACGTTCCCGACTTCAAGTGTGAGCCATGAGCTCGATCGGCGTTGTGCGCGGAGAGATGAGGGTGCAGATTGTTGATCCACATGGAACCGCAAATGAGGGCCATGATGATGAGTTTTTGGAGGATGGATGGATGATGGAGTTTGTTGATTAGGGTTTGATGGAGGTGCAAAGTTGGAAGTAAAACTATGCCATGGAGGCTCCGCCATGGGAGCAACCATGAAGGATGACCGGAATCTGAGAAGAAGGGCTGCCGGTGAAGACCAAGAAGACGATGAAAATTCTCACACAATGAAGGTGTAATCGCCCCTACTTCTTGTGATGGAGTTTTCTTGATCAGACTGTGATCATGACCAAAATTTTACAATACTCATCACTAAAAATACAAAGAAGAAAAAAAGGAAAGAAGAGAGAAACGGACGCGAAGTGAGGTAAGCATATACCATGCGGTTCAAATAATATTAATTGCATTTGTTTTTTGTAGAAATCAGTCTCCAAGAAGGAGCCTATGTCTGGAAATCAAAACCAAGAGCTCTCATATAAATAGAGGAAGATTTGAAGCAACACAACAAGAGAGAATACTACAACACAACAAGATACATTCAAGCAAACACTTTTGTTCTTCAATTTCAATATTCTTGTTGTAATAGCCTAAGGTCTTTCACTTTCACATCTTGAGGTCTAGGCTTTATTCTTGATTACACTTGCACTCAAAATTATTTATTTCATTATCGAGTTGTAATCTTGAATTTGGGTTCATCATTCAACACAAGATATCCTTGTGAGTGTTCTTGTGGTAAGAACACACTTGGGTGATCTAGGTGTTAGGTGTAAGAAGATTGTGGTAATCTTCTTGTTGAAGAGTTTGGTGCTCTTTGAGGTGTTGAAGAATTTGGTGTTCTTCAAGGTTGAAGATTGTGGTAATCTTCACAAGGTGCCGTAGAAGATTGTGGTAATCTTCAAGGGAGATTGTGGTAATCTCAAAAAGAGGTGTTGTAAGGTGATGTTGTATTAATTGTAGTAATTAATAAAATCTTTTTCTTTTTTGAAATCCATCCTCTTCTTGGGGTGGTAGAGGATTAGGCCCTAGGTGGGTTGAACCTCTATAAATCGATGCGTGTTGTTTACTTCCCGCACTTCCATTCTTGTCTTGGCTTATTTATCCGAAAAAGAGGGCATAATCGAGAAAATGGACATAATCTATTCACCCCCCTCTAGATTATCGTAGCCACTTGGACTTACACTTTATGGCCCTAAGAGTATCCATGCAAAACTCTTCATTCAGGGCTTCTTGGATGGATATATTTCTAAAAAAACTAAGAAGTACCTCTTCTTCATCTATAAACTCCAGGCGTGTGAACTGCTGCCTGGAGTAATCCAACTTCCAATTCCTCCCATTCCTTAGCCTTGACTGGATATCTGGATAACTGGAGAGTACATTATAAGATCATCATCATCATGGAGATCAAAGAATGTCACCGCCTCTTTTACCGTGCAATTTTACCTTTGCCCAAAAGGCCCCAAGTACTCACCACGACAAGGATTCTACTATGCACGCCCAAGGTTCAAAGAACGCGCAAACAAATGATGGAAATCCGGCTTCAACGTCAACCGATCATGAAACGAACCTGCGACCTTCGGCTCATAATCCTAACGCTAAACCCAATTTTGGATTTTCTTTTGCTAATATTGTTGCAGGTATCAACCAAATGGATTCCACGACTCGGGGCCCCGGTTACTATGGTTTAAGTAAAAATCCTATCCCTAAACCAGTTAGAAAAGGTGATTACTATTCCGTAACCATTGATGATAACGTTTACCAGCAACGTCTCGCTGAATTTTCCTACTCATTAATTGGAAGGGTTATTTTAGGAAAAGGTAACAAGCCATGGGCGACTATGCTTTTACATAAACGCCTATCTGAATTATGGGGCATCAAGAATGAATGGAAATTAATTCCCCTGGGCAAGGGATTTTTTTGTGTCAAATTGTTTAATGCGCATGATCGTTCTCGGGCTCAGCAACGCACCAATTGGACGCTTAACCCTGGTACTATCCGTCTATCTCCGTGGGTGCCTGACTTCAACCCTTATAAGGCTCAGTCTTCAGTAAGCAGTGTTTGGGTGCGGATTTTTGAACTCGGCACTGAATCTCGGACCCCAATAACATTATGGGGATTGCCAGTGCTCTTGGGAATCCATTGCAGATTGATCAGCGTTCTCTGGATGGTTCTTTGGGCCATTTTGTTTGGGTTCTGGTGGATATTGACCTCTCCAAACCTTTGGAGGAACACATTATGGTTGAACGCACTGGCAAATGCTCTTTTGTTTCCGTCACTTATGAAAAACTACCCGCATTTTGCTCGACGTGCAGTGTTACGGGACACTCTACAACTTCTTGTCGTTTTAAAATAGTGGGTAATACAGACAAGGATGGGCGCACGTCACTGGCCTAGGGACGGCCACAGGAGCCTGCTAATCGCAACAATTCAGCTCAGCAAGGGCGTTCCAGGGTTCGTAGAGTTTATTGTCATGTTCAGCAAGACAAGGGCAAGGCCGTTGATGACTCAATGGGAAATACGGGTTCGACTACGCACGCAGGATCTCCTCCTCGTGCCATAGTCACTTGCCCTCTAGAAATCCATCTTGGTAACACCTTCGAGGCTCTTGGTTCAGTCGAATCCCACGATCAGCAACCCGCAGATGATCACACCGAGTATCCAGCTTGGGGGTCATCGCCCAAGGCCAGTACTTCCAGTACGGGAACCGTCTCAGCCTCCACAATTATGCCTATCACAGTACAATATCCTTTGGGGAGGCCTATTCGTGCTCTGAGTCGTGCCTTCCGGGACAGCTCTTTGGATTCAGCTAAAGATCGAATTCTCCAGAAAGTTACGTCGGGGCCATCGCCCGGGCTCATGACGTTACTATTGAAACGGAAAGTTCAGAACCACATGAGATGAACTTTGCTGCTTCCAAAAGATGGGCAGACTATGCAGATGAAGTGGATCATCCCCAATCATCAGACTCTGCTACGCGCCACACGCCTGTTTTCACCGTGCGATCGTCACGGGCAACTCCCCCCAACCGTCTCAATGAATTGCATCTTCTGGAACATCCAGGGGATCGGGAATGTTGCATCTCGCAATGTTCTTAAGGCTTTATGTCATAAGCATAAGCCTTCCATTATGGCTATTTGTGAACCTAAGGTGGACTTTTCGACTATTTCCGACTCTTATTGGCATAGCCTGGGTTTGACTCTTGCGGGACAAAGTTTTCGAGTGAATGGGCGGCCAGACATTTGGGTACTTCACGACTCCACTATCACAATTCTAAATCAGGTCTGGTCTTCTACCCAGTGTATTGTTTTCCATGTTCAATTTGGTTATTTGATTTTTCATGTTGGCTTTACACATGGTTTGTGTGATTACATTGCACGACATGAGCTATGGTTGGATTTGCGGAATTTGGGTCTGGCTGATCTGTTGCTTGTTGGGGATTTCAATGCGGTTTTGGGACATCATGAGCGCTCGCGCAATAATACTCTTTCCCAAGCCTCGTGCCAGGATTTCAGGGATTTCATAGAGGACGCCAGTTTGTTTGTGGTACCGAATATGGGGAATTCATTTACTTGGTGCTCTCCCCGAAGGCCTCTATCTTTACTTCAGGCTAAGTTGGACAGAGCCCTGGCTACTTGCCCTTTTTTCGCACTTTGGAAGGATGTCAAGGGCTTAGTTCTTCCTCGCATTGGATCTGATCACCACCCTATTTTGGTTACTTGTTCTTCGGCCATTACCAGGGGTCCGGTTCCGTTTCGTTTTCAGCGTATGTGGGTTCACCATGATTCATTCCGGGATTTGGTTACAACCTCTTGGGGCTCTCCATGTGACACACACAACCCTTTATTGCGTGTCATGAGGAAGCTCAAGCGGTTGCGATATGTTATTAAAGATTGGAACAGGGATGTGTTTGGGGATGTGAATCGCAGCATGGATAGCCAGATGGAGCACCTTCATCAGATTCAGGCAGATATTGAGGCTTTGGGCTATACCTCCTCTCTCTGGGATAGCGAGTTGGACGCCCAGTTGAAGCTTTCGCAGACGTTGCGATCCACGATCAATTCCTTAAGCAAAAGGCTCGCGACTTGCTTAAAGGATGGGGATCGTAACACAACATTTTTTCATCGGGCGTAGCCAGATTAAATGCGGCCGCGAGGATTCAGGGGCTTATGGTGGCAGGGAATTTCACTGATGATGTTACGGTCCTTGGGAATCATATTATTTCATTTTACGAGGAGCTCTTCGCGGACACCGGGAGCTCTACCACGGATTTCTCGCTAGTCGACCAGGTACTCACTCCAATGGTTGGGGCGCGGGATAATGCCAGACTAGCAGCCATTCCCTCGGATTCTGAGGTGCAGACCGTGGTGTTTGATATGGACTCAGACAGTTCTCCGGGGCATGATGGGTTCAATGGGATTTTTTACCGCCATTTCTGGGATGTCATCTCTGCTGAGGTAACAGACGCTTTTCGCTCTTTCTTTAGTAATTCGTCACTACCTCTGGGATTGAATGCCAGTTTCATGGCGCTCATCCCTAAGACTAAGGATGCAAATGTCATTGAAAACTTCCGCCCGATTGTCATGAGCAACTTCCTTTTCAAGATTATCACGAAGATATTGGCTACGCGCTTGGGTTCGATTATTGCTGATTATTTATCTCCAACTCAGTTTGGTTTTATCCCGGGTAGACAAATTCATGAGTGTATTGCCATGGTATCTGAAGGGTTTAATGTCTTACAGGGACGCACGGATTCAAATATGGTACTAAAAATTGATATTCGCAAGGCATTCGACACATTGAGGTGGGATTTTTTACTACATGTCTTGCGCCGTTTCGGTTTTCTCCGAGACGTTCGTGCGTTGGGTGGAGGTGGTTCTTCGGTCGTCCAGAATATCAGTGTTGTTGAATGGGACGCCGGTTGGTTATTTTCCCCATTCCAGAGGAGTCAGACAAGGGGATCCTTTATCACCCCTATTGTTTTGTATTGCGGAGGAGGTCCTGGGTTGGTTTATTGCAGCAGCGATGGATCAGTCCCGGTTATCTGCCTTCACGGCGCCAAGGAGTATTGTCTTTCCATCATCCATTTTATATGCGGACGATATTGTCATTATGTGTGGGGCGTCTTCATCCAATGCCCGGGTTTTGCTTCAGATTCTTACTCATTATGCAGATATCTCGGGTCAAGTGTTTAGTCCACAGAAATCCAAGGTCTATTTTGGGGCGCAGGTTTCGCATTATGTCCGTGGGAGGGTTCAACACATTCTAGGGATTCATCCAGGGGCGTTCCCCACCATCTACTTGGGCGCTCCAATCTTCAAGGGAGCTCCAAAGGTCGCGGATTTACAACCTATCTTTGACAAGATAATCCTTAAGTTCCGACGATGGAAAGGCTCGTCTCTCTCCCTTGCTGGTAGGGTTTGCCTGGTTTACTCGGTGATAACTAGTTCTTTCGTGCACACCATGATGATTTATAAAAGGCCTGCCACGCTGCTAAAACAAATGGAAAAAGCCATGCGTAATTTCATTTGGATGGGGGACGTGAATTCTAAAGGAAAGGTAGTGGTCAACTGGAATACATGCTGCACGCCCAGGGCAGAGGGAGGATTGGGCGTGCGATCGATCATGGCTGCTAACAAGGCTTTCTTAATGAAATTGGGCTAGAAGGTTCTGAACTCAGACTCGGTGGTTTTCAGGACCCTCAGACAACGGTACTTTACTAGAAATGGGGATATCCGGAGGTCCTTTCTTCCTTCTTCTATTTGGCCTGGGATTAAACCCTGTATTTTATGATTGCTTGGATGGTGCTCGTTGGATCCCAGGAGCCAATTCCGAGGTATTATTTTGGATTGATAATTGGTTGGGATACTCCATTGCTGACAGAATTGGCATTCCAGAGGATTATAGATATTTGGAGCTGGTTCGAGCTATTGTGCGCGTCCCAATTGCGCCTACATCTCGGGATACTCGTGTTTGGATGAACTCAGAGGATGGTTTGGTTACCTCGAAGACGGCTTATAATTATTTACGCCCCCAGCGCCCGACAGTTCAATGGGGTTCTTGGATTTGGTCCCAGCATATCCCGAAACGGAGATCAGTAGTGGCATGGAGGGCTATACACAATCGATTGCGATCCGAGATTCTTTACGAGCTAGGGAAGTTTCATGGCCCTTCGGTTTGTGTTCTTTGCAGGGAATCGGGGGAATCGGTTGATCACTTATTTGTTTCTTGTGCTTTTGCAGGGCATATATGGCGTTGGATCTTCCAAGCCTTTCACGTGCACCCCTTCCAGACTTACAGTTTCAATGAACTGCTGGTACGACTTATGTCTTTTCATTTTAGTGACCAAGTCGCTTTCCTTTAGCGTGTGGCAATATTATCCTGCATCTGGCTTATTTGGCACATCCGTAATGAGCTGATTTTCCACAACAAAATCTGGACTCCGGAGGCAGCACTCATTCACCTACAGGTACTCATTGTTGAATCAGCATCTTTGGACCGGGGATGCATGAATAATGATCAGCAAGCCCTCTTTATCCTGCGTGGTCTAAGAGTTCTCGGAAGGGCTAGGCATGCTCCGAAGATTGTGGAGGTCCAGTGGCAAAAACCCCTCCCGGGTTGGATCAAGGTTAACACGGATGGCAGCGCTTTAGGGGCGCCGGGCAATCTCACAGCCTCCGGTGTCTTTCAGAATTGTAGAGGATTCTTTCGCGGATGCTTTGCCCATCACTGTGGTTCAGGGTACGCATTTGAAGCTGAATTGGTTGCAGCAATGTGGGCGATTCATTACGCATTCGCAAAAGGATGGACGCAACTTTGGATGGAATCGGATTCGATGTATGTGGTGAACCTGCTGGAGAAGAGAACGATGGAGGTCCCATGGTGCCATCTTAGCCATTGGCGCCAAACCTTGCATCTACTCAGTGGCATTGATCTTGTAGTCTCTCCTATCTTTCGCGAAGGCAATCGGGTGGCAGACATGCTGAGCAAGAAGACGGAGAGTGGCGCCTGGTGGGGCGTCCCGCCCACATACCTTCTTCACTACCTCACTGATGATTATGTTGGCCAATCCACCAATAGGTTTGTTACTTAATGCGCCACCGCTTCAGGTTTCTTTTTGGCACCTATTTTCCTGGGGGGTACTCTTATTCCTTCCAAGGGTTTTTCCCACAATGGTGGGTTTTACCTTGGAAGGTTTTAACGAGGCCCCAACCATTCACCATTTGGTCGGCTTGTGACCACTTTGTTTTTTGGTTGTTGACATTATTTCCAGGCTTACATTTGGTTACATGATCTGCCTGTGATCAGGATTACTCTTTTTTCATTTGGTTACATGATCTGCACTTATTAAAAAAAATAAGATCATCATCATCTTCTTCCTCTCCGGCCTCTTGAATGGTGGTTAATGGAGCTTGCTCCTCCTCATACTCAACTGCATCAGTCCGAGGGGGTGAGACAACCTGTTCTTTCACGGTCTTGGCTGTCTCAGCTCCTTCTGTTTCCGCAGCTGTCTCCCGCACAGTTGGGTCTTCAACACCTTGCTGATCAGCATCAACACTCTTCTCGGGCTCATTCACTTTTTCTTGAGACTGCTCTTCTTGAGCATCAATAGTCTCACTGGTCTTCTCCGGCTGAGTACCAGACTCGGCTGTCTTCTTAGATGCATACTTCTTAAACAGCCACCTTCTCTTGGTGGCAACCAACAGAATCTCTAGTTCCGCTCCTGTAGGCTCTTCAAGGATGAAGGCCTGTGTTTCAATAGAATCTTTCTTAGAAGTAGCTGCCTTCCGAGACTTGGTAGTCCGCTTCTTCTTCACGACTGGAGAAGGAATTTGGGGTTCCTCCTCAGTCTCGGCTGCGGGGGCAGGTGCCTTGGGTTTGGCTGCTTGGGCAGATGCTTTCTTTGTCTTGGCTACTGGGGCAGGGGCAGGCTTCGATGTAGCAGCTCCCTTCTTAGAGATCGGCTTTAGTGAGAGAGCTGGGGAAGTCTCAGCTGTGTCTTCGGTAGGGTCAGCTGAATCCCCCTCACTAGTATCTGCCTTCCTCGCATGGGCCTTCTTCTGCGCACCAGAGAGGTTCGCCTTGAACATCCTCTTGTTTGCATGGAACGGCTTTCCATAGTGCAATGTGATCCCCTTCACTTACATCAAGTGGCTAATGACAAGTCCATAACCCAGCGAACATCCAAAGGTCTCATCCTCCTTATAGGACCTATTGATCAAATTCTGGCACACTCGGCTGAAGACAAACTCAGCCCAGTTCACCTTCTTATCTTGCATTATGGCAACCATCACAATCAGCTTAGTCCGAGAAAGTTGATTGAAACTCCCAAATTTCATATCCACGCACTTGGACACGATCTCCATCAGCTTGTGGTAGTCTTCCTTCAGAAAGTCTTTCTTAGCTGTATACTCAACTTTAGCAGCATATCCGGCTTAGCAACTTCCTTCCAAGCTGCAGTCAAGTTTTTTGAACAAATTTGAATATATATATATATATATATATATAAAAAAAAAAAAAATTATACTGATCACAGGCTGATCAGGTAGCCAAACAAATAAGCCTAAAAATAAGTTCGAAAGAAAAATGAAATGGTCACAAGCCCACCAGATGGCTGAATGGTTGGGGCATTGTTAAAACCTCCCAAGGTAAAACCCACCCTTGTGGGAAAAACCGTTGGCAGGAAAAAGAGTACCCCCCATAAAAGAAAGAAGGCGTCCAAATGTACAGAAAGAGAAGCTCGGACGCATTAACTAACAAACTTATAATTGGTCTGGCCAACATAGTCTTTAGTGAGAAAAGGCACGAGATCCTCAGGCGGGACTCCCCACCAAGTCCTAGAATCCGACTTCTTACTCAGCATGTCTGCCACTCGATTGCCTTCTCGAAAAATATTTGAGACCACTAGCTCCATCTATGAAAGCAGATGAAGTGAGTAATGCCACTTGCTGAGGTGACGCCACAGAACCTCACCGGATCTCCTTGTCCAGCCCTTAGCAAAAGCATAATGAATGGCCCACATAGCTGCCTCTAACTCCGCCTCAAACGCTTAGCCCGCACCGCGACGACTCACAAAACATCCCCGAAAGAAGCCTCTGCAATTCTAGAACACCCCATAAGCTATAAGACTTCCCGGTGCCCCTGAAGCACTGACGTCCGTATTCACCTTGATCCAGCTCGAAAGGGGTTTTTGCCAATTAAATTCCACAATCTTTGGTGCTTGTCGAGCCTGCCTAGGAACGCGCAGTCTACGAAGGATGAAGAGGTCATGCTGATCATTGTTCATGCGTCCCTGATCTAATGAAGTTGATTCGACGATAAGAACCCGAAGATGGAGGATTGCCGCGTCCACCGTCCAGAGTTTATTGTTAAAAACCAACTCATTCCGAATATGCCAAATGAGCCAGATATAGGACAGAATAGCCACACGCCACAAGCAAGCAACCTGCTCACTAAAACGAAAATTCATTAAACGCACCAGGAATTCATTAAAGCTATAAGCCATAAAGAGGTGAACATCAAATCAACCAAAAATCCTTCGCCAAAGAGCCCCTGCAAAGACACAAGAGACAAACAAATGGTCAACCGATTCAGCAGAGGCACAACAAAGAGCACAGACCAAGGGGGCCAATGAAACTCCCCCTGATACGCAATAAGTCCAAGAGTGACAACCGATTGTGGATGGCTCTCCACGCCACAACCGAACGGCGTTCCAAAACGTGAGGAGACCAAATCCAAGAGCCCCATTGTACTGCCGGAGAATGGGGGCAAATATGAGAATACACGACTTTCGAGGTAACATTCCCATCATCAGAGCTCAACCAGACCCGCATGTCCTGCGATGGAGGGGCAAAGGGGACCGAACAATATCCCTGACCGGATCCAAGTAAGCCTCAACAAATGAGAAGGTAAAGTGCCAGGACTCATCATAGAAGTACTCCGAAATGTAATGCCCAAATAAATGTATGTATTCCTGCGGAATACCAATTTTGTCTGCTATAGAGTAACCCAACCAGTTGTCAAGCCAGAATAAAACCTCGGAATTACACCCAGGGATCCAACGAGAATCATCCAAGCAATCCGCAATGCAAGGCTTAATCCCAGTCCAAATAGAAGAAGGGATGAACGACCTACGGAGAGAACCGTCTGATGTCATATAGTGTTTCCTGAGAGTTTTGAAAATCACAGAATCTAAATTCATAACTTTCCAACCCAGCTTCATTAAAAAAGCAGTATTAGCCACAGTAATAGACCGCACGCCCAAGCCCCCTTCAACCCGAGGCGTGCAACATCGATTCCAACTGACCACCACAAAACCTTTAATGTTAACATCTCCAGTCCAAATAAAATTCTGCATGGCCCTTTCCATTTGCTTGAGCAAGGATCTAGGCCACTTGTAAACCATCATCGTGTGCACAAACGAACTAGTAATCACTGAGTTAACCAAGCGGACACGATCAGCAAGAGATAAAGAGGTCCTTTTCCATCTTCTAAATTTAAGAATCACCTTATCAAAGATGGGCTGTAAATCTGCAGCCTTAGGGGTGCCTTTAAAGATAGGAGCTCCTACGTAAACCATAGGGATAGCCCCTAACTGAACACCCATGATTGTCTGGACTCGACCACGCACATAATTTGAGACCCGGGTGCTGAAGTACACTTTTGACTTACGAGGATTGAATGCCTGACCCGAGATATCGGCATATAATGTGAGGGTTTGAAGCAGGATGCGGGCGTTAGTGGAAGAGGCCCCACACATAATAATAATATCATCGGCGTAAAGAATGGAAGATGGGAAAATAACATGTCTCGGTGCAATGAACGGCCCTAACTAATTCCGAGTTACCGCGGTATCAATAAATTTGTTCAGGACCTCCTCCGCGATACAAAAGAGCAAAAAAGATAGAGGGTATCCCTGCCTAACACCTCGAATACAAGAGAAGTATCCCACATGCGTCCCATTCAGTAAAATCGAAATTCTGGAAGACTGGAGAATAACCTCAATCTAATGAACAAAAATCTCCGAGAAACCAAACCGATGCAAGACATGAAGCAGAAAACCCCACTTTAACGTGTTAAACACTTTGCGGATATCGATCTTTAAGATCATATTATCATTGTTCCAGCCATGCAAGACGTTAAACCCCTCCGAGACCAAAGCTATACAGTCGTGAATCTGCCTGCTTGGAATAAATCCAAACTGCATGGGCGATAGGTAGGCAACGATGATGTTGCCCAAACGAGTAGCTTAGATCTTAGTAATAATCTTGAAAAGAAAATTACTCATAACGATCGGACAAAAGTTGTCAATAGAGTTGGCATCCTTCGTCTTCGAAATGAGGGCCATAAAACTAGCATTCAACCTTGAAGGAAGGGTCAAGCTAGTGAAGAAAAAGCGAACCGCTGCAATAACATATGCTGACAGAATGTCCCAACAGTGACGATAAAAGGTCCCAGTGAAACCGTTCGGGCCTGGAGAGCTGTCCGATCCCATATCAAACACCACTTCCCGAATCTTTGAGTCCAAAAGGATGGCCATTAAAAGAGCATTATTAATGGCCCCCACCATCGGAGAAATCACCTGATCAACCATAGAATATTCTGTGATGTTACCCTCTGAGTCCGAGAAAAGCTCCTTATAGAAGGATGTAATGCGATTCCCAAGAACAACTGGATTGTCCAAATAGTTCCCATCAATCATCAAACCCTGAATACCCGACTGACTACTAAGTTGCAACCAAGTTGATATCCTTCTCAGCGATGTCCTTCATAACTTCAAACGGTAAGAAACAATGCTCAACAAGGTCCTTTGCAGTTATTTTGGTGGCCTTGTCGTGGACGGATGAACGGATTTCACCGTCACGCACCTCGGCATTCACATAGAATATTGCCACTTCCTCCAGATATTTATGCGTGAAGTACATCAATGGAAAGTCCTTCAGACCGGACTTCTCGATCTTTTTAGCTATCTTCTTTACCAGGGCCTCATCAACGCCCTGTTTGATCATGCCCTTGAAATCCACAGACGCTCCAGTATGGATTTTCTCAGATAGCAACGCAAAATCATGATTTGCAGCCATTTTCAAAACTTTTGACCGATTAAAAACACGAAAAACTGAACTTAGAAGATTAGGGTTTCGAACCTGTTTGCAGAGAGCCCTAGAACAACACACTCTACAGATTCCACTTTAGCTCTACCAACTCGACATCCAGTTCCCAAGGCTCCATCTGCTAACACCAGTTCCCACTCTACAAATCTGCCACTTATGATTCAACATCTGTTGGAGAAGCCTATCTGTGCTCTTAGTCGCGCTTAAGGATAGCTCCAAAATTCACCAAATCCAGATTGTTTCAGAGTGTTGCTCAGGGAAAATCTCTGGCTATTCATGAACTCACTATAGAATCGGATCATCCAGGGCCTAATGAGTTAGATTATGCGGCTTCAAAACGATGGGCGGATTATGCAGATGAGGTTGCTAACGCTCAATCGTCGAATTCTGTGACACATCACACTCCCGTTTTTATCGTGCGCTCGACACGAGCGGCTCCACCCCCTCCGTCTCAATGAATTGCATCTTCTGGAATATCCAGGGGATTGGGAACATTACTTCTCGTAATGTTCTTAAAGCTTTATGTCAGAAGCATAGGCCTTCTATTTTGCCTATCTGTGAACATAGGGTGGACATTTCTTCGATTTCGACTTCCTATTGGAGTAGTCTGGGTTTGAGTTTCATGAGTCAGAATTTTGTGCTAACGGTCGGTCGGATATTTGGGTTTTTTGCGACTCTGGCATCTCCGTTTTGCAACAGGTTTGGTCTTCTTCTCAGAGCATTGTTCTGTAGGTTCAATTGAGTTCTATGATTTTTCATATTGGTTTCGCTCATGGTTTATGTGATCATATTGCTCGACGCACGCTCTGGTTGGAGTTGAGGAATTTGGGTCTTGATGATTTATTGCTTATTGGGGATTTTAACGCTGTTTTAGGTCATCATGAGCACTCAGGCAGTGGTACTTTATCCCAGGCCTCTTGTCAGGATTTCAGGGACTTTTTGGAGGATGTTGGTTTGTTCTCGGTGCAGATTACGGGGAACTCGTTCACTTGGTGCTCCCCCCGCATGCCCTTATCCCATCTCCAGGCTAAGTTGGATCGAGCCCTAGCAACGTGTCGATTTTTCTCTCTTTGGCATGTTGTTAAGGGTCTGGTTCTTCCTCGCATTGGCTCTGATCATCATCCCATTTTGGTATCTTGCTCATCTTCTATTAGCAGGAGTCCGATTCTGTTTCATTTCCAGCGTATGTGGGTTTATCATGATTCATTTCAAGACCTGGTAACTTCCTCTTGGGCCCTTCCATTTGCTTCGCCCAATCCTCTTTTGTGCGTCATGTAGAAGCTTAAAAGGCTGCGTCAGGCTATTAAGGTCTGGAACAGAGATGTTTTTGGGTATGTTAATCGTATGGTGGAGAGTCAGATGGAGAAAGTTTGTCAGATTCAGGCTGATATTGAGAACTTGGGCTTCACTGCTGCTCATCCGGATGTGGAGCTTGAGGCTCAAAATGCTTTATCCCACACCCTATTATTACAATCTGAATTCCTTAAGCAGAAAGCCCGCTCGGCCTGGCTTAAGGATGGGAATCATAATACATCATTTTTTCATTGCCGTTGCCAAATTCTTTGTGGTCGCCCTGGGATACAGGGTCTGATGATCAATGGTAATTACTCGGATGATCCAGTTGTTCTTTTTTTAATGAATGCGAAAATATATATAAAAAATGAAAAAAGAGTTGTCCTGATCACGGGCTGATCAGGTAACCAAAAGAAAGCCTAGAAATAATGTCAGAAATGAAAATGTAATGGTCACAAGCCGACCAGATGGCTGAATGGTTGGGGTCTCGTTAAAACCTCCCAAGGTAAAACCCACCCTTGTGGGAAAAACCCTTGTAAGGAAAAAGAGTACCTCCCCATAAGAGAAAAAACGTCCAAAATGGGAAAAGAAACCTTAAGCCATGACGCACTAGTTAACAAACCTATAGTTTGACTGACCAACATAATCCTGGGTTAGGGACGAAACGATTTCCGCAGGGGGCACACCCCACCAAGTCACAGTGCGATGTCTTGCTAAGTATATACCAACCCGGTTTTCTTCACGAAAAATGTGAGAGACCACCAAAGTCATCTGAGAAAAAAGGTACAAAGTGTGTCACCACATGCTCAGATGGCGCCAGGGCACCCCCTCTGATCTCTTCTGCAACAACTCCACCATATAAACCGAATCCGACTCGGCCCAAAGTAGATGAAGGGAATATGAAATCCCTTTGCAAAAGCGTAATGAATTGCCCATATGACCGCCCTTAATTCTGCCTCAAAAGCAAATCCCGAACCACATCGTTCCACAAAGCAACCGCGAATGAAGCCTCTACAGTTTCGAAAAACCCCAGAAGTTGTGAGACGGCCAGGCGCCCCCGTAGCACTGCCGTCCGTGTTGACTTTAATCCAGCCCGATAAGGGTTTTTGCCAAGTAACAAACAATCTTGAAAAACCAAGAGACGCCGAACACGAAATCCCCATGGAGAATGAATAGGTCTAGTTGATCATTATGCATACAACCCCAGTCTAAAGAAGAAGACTCCAGAATTTGTACACGAAGGCGGAGGATGGCTGCCTCCACTGTCCAATTCTTGTCATTGAATGTCAAATCGTTTCTAATCCGCGATGATCCAAACACGAGGATAACACTCAAAATTAGCCATAAGAAAACCACCATTGTTCACTTTGAAATGAAAACTCATTAAACGCACCAGGAATTCATTAAAGCTATAAGCCATAAAATAGCGGACATCAAAAGTGTCAAAAATCCACCGCCAAAGGGCCCCTGCAAAAACACAAGAGACGAACAAGTGATCAACAAATTCAGCAACACAACAAAGACCGCAAAATGAGGACTAGTGAAGGAACCCCTTGACCCCGGTTGCGATTGACATCATCAATACCGCCAGTCGATTGTGGATGGCCCTCCATGCCACAATCGAACGTCATTCCGGAATGTGAGGTGACCAAATCTAAGAACCCCAATGAACTACCGGGGAGTGGGGGTGCAAGTGAGAGTACGCCGACTTCGAAGTGATAATCCCATCCTCAGAGTGCACCCATGCGCGCGTGTCCGTCGATGCCGGTGCCAATGGGACTCGAACAATATCCTGGACCAGATCCAAATATGCCTCAATGAACAAGAGAGTGAAGTGCCAAGAACCATCATAAAAGTAATCCGAGATGCAATGGTGAAATAAATACCTATATTCCTGTGGAATACCAATCCTGTCGGTAATGGTGTAACCCAGCCAGTGGTCGAGCCAAAATAAAACGGCTACATCCGGGTATCCAACGAGAGTCTTCCAAAAAACTCGTAATCCCAGACTGAATCCCATTCCAAATGGAAGAGGGGATGAAGGAACGTCGAAGAGATCCATCCGAGGTCAAAAAACATTTTCTGAGGGTTTGGTGAATCAAAGAGTTTGAAGTCATAATCTTCCAACCCAGCTTCATCAGGAAAGCGTTGTTGGCAACCACAATGGAACGCAAAAGTAGCGCCTCTTCAATCTTCCCCTTTGCAATCTTCAAATTGGACTTTTTTGTTGGAAACGGGGCATACAACAACGGTTCCAATTAACCACCACCGACCCCTTAGAATTGACATCCCGGTCCAGGATGAAATTACGCATGGCCTTTTCCATTTGCAAGTTCTGATTTTGAACAATGTTCGAATTGTAAACCATCATCATGTTCACAAAAGAGCTAGTAATCACCAAATTCACCAAGCTTACACGACCAGCAATAGACAAAGATGTCCCTTTCCACCTTCTAAACTAAAGAATAATCTTGTCAAAAACGGGTTGCGAGATCCGCCACCTTGGATGCACCCTTGAAAATGGGGGCGCTAGGTACACCGTGGGGAAGGCCCCAATATGAATACCCAAAAGTAATGATCACGTCTTGAATCCATCGCCACGCACATGATTAGAAACCCACTAACAAGTAAATAAACTTTTGATTTAAGAGGATTGAAGACCTTCATGACTTTCAAATGTCTGCTATAAAGCGAGAGAATCTGAATAATAGAGCGCGTGTTGGTCGTCGACGCCCGATATGTTTGTTCACATAATCACAATATCGTCCGCGTACAAAACTCCTATTGAAGGGAATATGATCTACTTTTTTTTACCTAAAGGTGTAGCTGATTCCTTTTTTAAACAATTATTTCATTCAATTGTGACCGCCTCGCCATAAATCTCTACTCAGGACCTCTTCCGCGATGCAAAAAATAGCGTAGTGGTGATAAATCGGGTCCCCCATGTCTAACCCCGTGCAAAGACTCTTCCTGAGAAGTAACCTTCACGCACAGTGCAAATGTTCCATTCTATAGGAAGGATCAAAATAAACTAAAACAAGATTGTAGGATAATTTCATTAATCTCATGAAAGTGCTTGGAGCATTAAAACAAACACAAACTCATGAAAACCAACTTTGTTTTAAAGCGGCGTAAAATTTGTGATATCCAAAAAATTTTAGTGAAGACCCCCATGTAATTCATCAAGACAATCATCTAACCTAGGAATAGGATAGCCTTGCGATATCAATTTTAAAATCATATTGGCATCTTTTTTGGTATTCTCAGTGCCCTGCAAGATTTTATTGAAACTCTTCATTTGAATTTCTTTTGTCTCTTCCGCCACTCGGTATGCAATCGAAATTTGGAAAGCACCGCTCGGATGAAATCAATTTGATGTTCAAATAAAAATCCATTTGGCTCTTCTTCCGGAAAAGACATCATTATATTCTGCAAAGAAATGAAATAAAAAACTTGGCAAAGATGGTGTTAGCTCATTAGTGTTCAAATAGACTCTAACCAATTAGAAGACTCCAAAATTTTTCTTCAACTAATGCCCTTTTAACTCACTTGCTTTTGCATAGAGGATTCAGGCTTTTTGCCCTCTACCTTTTCTCCCTCATTCAATTCTTCCTCTTATTGAATGTCAAATCATTTTACTCTAATTTTCTCTTCCTCTCGTACTTGCTTGGGACATTTTGATTTGATCTTCTTGCAACAAAGAAACAAGGGATAATTTCACGATTTTTAAAAAACCTTGGAGTGTTACCCTTTGTCGATTAAATGGTCCAAAGCCATTAGCCATGCAAACGCCAATTTTAAATATTTGCTGCAAACCAGCACCGTAATTAAACCAAAAAATGAAAAACTTATTAAACGAATTTCTCCACAATCAAAGCCATTGCAGCTTGAACAATTTGATCAAATTCAATTTTCCACCATTTCAAAAGCACAACAAAGACCGCAAAATGAGGGACTAAATCACCTTGTGAAGGAACCCTTTGTTATTCAATCTTCTTCCATCTTTGTTTGCATGTTTAGATCCAATACCAAAAGAGCTAATCGATTGTGGATGGCCCTCCATGCCACAATCTAAACATTCCGGAATGTGAGGTGACCAAATCCAAGAACCCCAATGAACTCATCGGGGGAGTTGGGACCCAAGGAGAGTACAACCTCATTTTTTTGAAGTGATAATCCCATCCTCGAGTGCACCCTTGCGTCAACATTCGTGTTCCATCGATCTTGTTGGGGACTCGAACAATTCCTGGAAAATAAATGAACAAGAGAGTGAAGTGCCAAGAACCATCATAAAAGTAATCCGAGATGCGTGGTGAAAAAATACCTATATTCCTTGGAATACCAATCCCGCTTCAGCCATTGCAGCAATGGTGTAACCTTTTCATTGCATCTTGGTCGAGCTAAAATAAAACGGCTACATCCGGGTATCCAACGAGAGTCTTCCAAAAAACTCGTAATCCCAGACTGAATCCCATTCCAAATGGAAGAGGGGATGAAGGAACGTCGAAGAGATCCATCCGAGGTCAAAAACATTTTCTCTCTTTTCACTCTAGAGGTTTGGTGAATCAAAGAGTTTGAAGTCATAATCTTCCAACCCAGCTTCATCAGGAAAGCGTTGTTGGCAACCACAATGGAACGCACGCCCAGTCCCCCTTCAGCTCGGGGCATACAACAACGGTTCCAATTAACCACCACCGACCCCTTAGAATTGACATCCCCAGTCCAGATGAAATTACGCATGGCCTTTTCCATTTGCAGTAACAATGTTCGAGGCCACTTGTAAACCATCATCATGTTCACAAAAGAGCTAGTAATCACCAAATTCACCAAGCTTACACGACCAGCAATAGACAAAGATGTCCCTTTCCACCTTCTAAACTAAAGAATAATCTTGTCAAAAACGGGTTGCAGATCCGCCACCTTGGATGCACCCTTGAAAATGGGGGCGCCTAGGTACACCGTGGGGAAGGCCCCAATATGAATACCCATAATGGTCTGAATCCTGCCACGCACATGATTAGAAACCCAGCTACCGAAATAAACTTTTGATTTAAGAGGATTGAAGACCTGACCCGAAATGTCTGCATAAAGCGAGAGAATCTGAATAATAGAGCGCGTGTTGGTCGTCGACGCCCCGCACATAATCCCAATATCGTCCGCGTACAAAACAGATGAAGGGAATATGATCTACTTTGGCACCCTGAATGGCTGTAGCTGATTCCGGGTGACCGCCTCGTCATAAATCTACTCAGGACCTCTTCCGCGATGCAAAAACGTAGTGGTGATAACGGGTCCCCCTGTCTAACCCTTCGGAAGCAGGAGAAGTAACCCACAGGCGAACCATTCGAAGGACCTCTTTATTGAATAATCGTAGTGGTGATTAATGGAAGATTGTAGGATAATTTCAATCCAGTGAACAAACACATCTGAAAAACCAAAGCGGCGTAAAACGTGTATCAGAAAACCCCAATGGACAGTATCGAAAGCCTTGCGGATATCAATCTTTAAAATCATATTGGCATCATTCTGTCCCTGCAAGATATTGAAACCTTCCGAAACCAGAGCAATACAGTCATGAATCTGCCTGCCCGAAATAAAACCAAACTGTGTGGAGACCCCGTCTAAAGAAGAAGACTCCAAAATTAGTACACGAAGGTAGAGGATGGCCGCCTCCACTGTCCAATTCTTGTCATTGAATGTCAAATCATTTCTAATCTGCCACATGATCCAAACACAGGATAACACTGCAACTTGCCAAAAGAAAGCCACCTGCTCACTGAAATGAAAACTTATTAAACGCACCAAGAGACGAACAAGTGATCAACAGATTCAGCAGCTGCACAACAAAGACCGCAAACCTAGGGACTAGTGAAGGAACCCTGCGGTTGCAGTACATCCAATACCGCCAGTCGATTGTGGATGGCCCTCCATGCCACAATTAAACATTGTTCTGGAATGTGAGGTGACCAAATCCAAGAACCCAATGAACCATCGGGGAGTGGGGGCGCAGGTGAGAGTACACCGACTTTGAAGTGATAAGCCCATCCTCAGAGTGCACCCATGCGCGCGTGTCCATCGATGCCGGTGCCATGGGGACTCGAACAATATCCCGGACCAGATCCAAATATGCCTCAATGAACGAGAGAGTGAAGTGCCAAGAACCGTCATAAAAGTAATCCGAGATGCGATGGTGAAATAAATACCTATATTCCTTCAGAATACCAATCCTGTCGGCAATGGTGTAACCCAGCCAGTTGTCGAGCTAAAATAAAACAGCGGAATTACATCTGGATATCTAATGAGAGTCTTCCAAAAAACTCGTAATCCCAGACCGAATCCCATTCCAAATGGAAGAGGGGATGAAGGAACATCGAAGAGATCCATCTGAGGTCAAAAAGCATTTTCTGAGGGTTTGGTGAATCAAAGAGTTTGAAGTCATAATCTTCCAACCTAGCTTCATCAGGAAAGCGTTGTTGGCAACCACAATGGAACGCACGCCCAGTCCCCCTTCAGCCCGGGGCATACAACAACGGTTCCAATTAACCACCACAGACCCCTTAGAATTGACATCCCCAGTCCAGATGAAATTATGCATGGCCTTTTCCATTTGCAGTAACAATGTTCATCATCGTGTGCACAAAAGAGTTGGTAATCACCGAATTCACCAAGCATACGCGACTAGCAATAGACAAAGATGTCCCTTTCCACCTTCTGAACTTAAGAATAAACTTGTCAAAAACGGCTTGCAGATCCGCCACCCTGGGTGCACCTCTGAAAATGGGGGCACCTAGGTAGACCGTGGGGAAGGCCCCAATATGAATACCCGTAATCATTTGAATCCTGCCACGCACATGATTAGAAACCCGACTACCGAAATAAACTTTTAATTTACGAGGATTGAAGACCTGACCCGAAATGTCTGCATAAAGCGAGAGAATCTGAATAATAGAGCGTGCGTTGGTCGTCGACGCCCCCCACATAGTCACAATATCGTCCGCGTACAAAATAGATGAAGGGAATATGATCTGCTTTGGCGCCCTAAATGGCTGTAGCTGATTCCGGGTGACCGCCTCATCAATAAATCTACTCAGGACCTCTTCCGCGATGCAAAAAAGTAGTGGTGATAACGGGTCCCCCTGTCTAACCCCTCGAAAGCAGGAGAAGTAACCCACAGGCGAACCATTCAGAAGGACTGAAATTCTGGAAGATTGTAGGATAATTTCAGTCTACAAACACATATGAATAACCAAAGCGGCGTAAAATGTGTATCAGAAAACCCCAATGGACAATATCGAAAGCCTTGCGGATATCAATCTTTAAAATCATATTGGCATCATTCTGTCCCTACAAGATATTGAAACCTTCCGAAACCAGAGCAATACAATCATGAATCTGCTTGCCCGGAATAAAACTAAACTGTGTAGGAGACAAGTAGGATGAAATGATAGAGCCCAATCGAGTCGCCAAAATCTTGGTGATGATCTTAAAAAGAAAATTGCTCATCACAATCAGCCTAAAGTCCTCAATCACGTTCGCCTCCTTAGTCTTTGGGATGAGTGCCATAAAGCTAGCATTCAATCCCACCGGATAGGACGCAGAAACGAAAAAAGAACGGACGGCCGCCACCACATCCTCATAAATAACGTCCCAAAAATGCTGGTAAAACCTCCCGTTGAACCTGTCCAGTCCCAGAGAACTGTCCAACCCCATATCAAAAGCAGCATTTTTTATTTCTAACTCCGAAGGAATAGCCGTCAAGAGAGCATTATCTGCCGTGCTAACCGTTTGAGAAATAACCTGGTCAACCAAAGTGTAATCCGAGCTAGTGTGTCCTGTGTCTGCGAAGAGGTTCGTATAGAATGAAATAATATGATTACCAAAAACAATTGGATCCTTTGAGTAACTGCCATCAACCATTACACCCTGTATTCCCGACCGTCTATTTCGAATCTAACAACGGCAATTGAAAAACGCCGTGTTCCTGTCCCCATCCTTTAACCAAGCTGATCGGGCTTTCTGCTGAAGGAATTCAGATTGTAATAGCAACATGCGGGACAAAGCAAATTGAGCCTCAAGCTCCATGTCCCGGCGTGCCTTAGTGAAAACCTCGGACTCAATCTGACTGAATCTGACGAACTATCTCCATCTGATTATCCACCTGATGATTAACATCCCCAAAGACTTCCTTGTTCCAAAACTTAATAGTCTGTTGCAGCCTCTTTAGTTTCCAAAGACGCATAACAAAGGACTGGGCGACGCGCACAGGAGCGCCCAAGAGGTAGTGACAATATCCCAGAAAGAATCATGAAGGATCCACATGCGCTAAAAACGAAATGGAACTGGACCCCTGCTATTGGAGGTTGAACAAGAAACCAAAATGGGATGGTGATCGGATCCAATGCGCGGAAGAACTAAGCCCTTGACAGCTTGCCAAAAAGAGAAAAAATGGCAAGTTGCTAGGGCTCGATCCAGCTTAGCCTGAAGAAGGGATAGAGGCCTTTGGGGGGAGCAGCAAGTGAAAGAATTCCCCATAGTCAGCACTGCAAATAAACAAGCATCCTCCAAGAAGTCCCTAAAGTCCTTACAAGAGGCCTGGGATAAAGCACCACTGCCAGAGCGCTCATGATGTCCCAAAACAACATTAAAATCCCCAATAAGCAGCAGATTAGTAAGACCCAAATTCCTCAAATCCGACCAAAGCGCACGCCGAGCAATATGGTCACACAAACCATGAGCAAAACCAATATGAAAAAATATAGAACCAAATTGAACTTGCAGAATAATACATTGAGAAGAAGACCAAACCTGACTATGGACAAAGATACCAGCATCACAGAGGACCCAAATATCCGGACGCCCATTAGCCCTGAAATTCTGAGCCACGAACTTCAGTCCCAAACTACTCCAATAAGAATCTGAAATCAATGAAATGTCCACTTTAGGCTCACAGATAGCTAAAATGGAAGGTTTATGTTTACGACATAATGCCTTAAGAACATTACGAGAGGCAATGTTCCCAATCCCCCGGATGTTCCAGAAGATGCAATTCATTGAGACGGTGGTTGGGGTGGCACCCGTGATGATCGCACGGTAAAAACAGGAGTATGATGTGCTGCAGAATTTGACGACTGCGAATTGGCCACTTCATCTGCATAGTCTGCCCATCGCTTTGAAGCTACAAAATCTAACTCATTCGGCCCTGGTCGATCTGGCTTAATAGTAATGTCATGAATTGCTGGTGATGGACCCTTATTAACACTCTGGATATTATGGCTTTAGCCGAGTCCAGGGAGCTGTCCCGGAAAGCACGACTAAGAGCCCGGATTGGTTTTTCCAGGGGATGCTGAACCGTAATAGGAAGGATAGTGGAGGTGGAGCCAGTGTTAGAAGTAGAGGCCATGGGTACCGTATCCCTAGCTGGATCTGCATGAGAGTCTGCGGATGGTTGATCGGGGATATCATCTGAATCCAGAGCCTCAAACGCATTGCCAAGTTTAATATCCGTAGGGCAAGTGACTATCGCGCAGGTAGGAGAGCCTGCACGCATAGCCGAACCCGTATTTTCCATTGAGTCATCAACGGCCTTGCCCTTGTCCTGTTGCATAGGATGATAAACTTTCCGAACCCTTGAGCGCCCGCGATTGAGTGAATTTGGACGTGTTGCTGAGGCCCTGGCGTGTCCCTAGTCGGGAGATGCATGCCTCTCCGGTGCTGAGTTTCCCATGGATTTCATACGGCAAGAGGCCATCGAGTGTCCCATAACATTACACTTCGAGCAAAACTCCGGGAGTTTCTCATAACTGACTGACACAAAGGAACACTGGCCAACACGTTCCACCATATTGTGATCCTCCAATGGCTTTGCAAGATCAATCTCAACCAACACCCGAACAAAATATCCCAGAGAACCATCAAGCGAACACTGGTCAATCTGTAATGGATTTCCAATAGCACTGACAATCCCCAGGATGGTATTGGGATCCCAGTATTCCAGACTGAGCTCAAAGATGCGGACCCAAATGCTGGCTGCAGAAGTGTGCACCTTGTAAGGGTTGAAATTCGAAACCCATGGGGATAGACGAATCGTTCCTGGGTTTAGCGCCCAATTGGTACGTAGTTGAGCACGAGCACGATCCTGCGCATGAAATAATTTGACACAAAAGAATCCCTTGCCCAAGGGAATTAGTTTCAATTCATTCTTAATACCCCATAGCTCGGATAGCCTTTTATGCAAAAGCATGGTAGGCCATGGCTTGTTTCTTTTGCCCAAAATAACCCAAATGATGATCCAATTGTTCTTGGGAATCATGTTATATCCTTCTATAAGGACCTTTTTGCGGACACAGGGGGTATCATTTTTGATTATTCTATGGTTGATCAGTTGATTTCTCCTATGGTGGGGGCGTCGGATAACGCTAGTTTGACTATTATTCCTTCGGATTCGGAGATTAGGGAAGCAGTTTTGATATGGGTTCGATAGCTCTCCCGCCCCGACGGCTTCACTAGGATGTTTTATCGTCATTTAAGGACATTGTCTCGGCGGAGTGTCCAAATACCGTCTGTTTTTTCTTCATTAGCTCGTCCGTACCTTCGGGGTTGAACGCTAGTCTTATGTCGCTCATCTCAAAGACTAAGGATGTTAATACTATTGAGAACTTTCGGCCGATTGTTATGGTAATTTTCTTTTCAAGATTATTACCAAGATCTTGGCTACTCATTTGGGCTCGATTATCTCTGCTTATCTGTCTCCTACACAGTTTGGGTTTATTTCGGGAAGGCAGATTCATGACTGTAACGCCATGGTTTCCGAAGGCTTCAATGTTTTGAATGGTCGGAATGATGCTAGTATGATCTTGAAGATTGATATCCGCAAGGCGTTTGACACGTTAAAATGGGGATTTTTATTTCACGTTTTGCACCGGTTCAGTTTCTTGAAGATTTTCATTCATTGGATTGACGTTATTCTCCGGTCTTCTAGAATTTTGATTTTTACTTAATGGGAGGCCTGTGGGGTACTTCTCTTATTTTAGAGGTGTTAGACAGGGTGATCGTCTTTCCCCGTTACTCTTTTGTATCGCGGAGGAGGTTCTGAGCAAATTTATTGAGGCCGTGGTTACTCAGAATCAGTTAAGGCCGTTCATTGCGCCTAGATATGTCATTTTCCCGTCTTCCATTCTTTTTGCTGATGACATTGTTATTATGTGTGGAGCCTCTTCAACTAACGCTCGTGTCCTACTTCAGACCCTCAACCTATATGCCGATATCTTGGGTCAGGCTTTCAACCCTTGGAAATCTAAAGTTTACTTCGGCTCTAGGGTTTCGAATCATGTGCGTGGACGGGTTCAGACAATCATGGGTATCCAGCCCGGGGCTTTCCCTACAGGTTATTTAGGAGCCCCGATATTTAAAGGTGCCCCTAAAGCTGCGGATTGACAGCCCGTCTTTTGATAAGGTGATCCTAAAATTTTGAAGATGGAAAGGGACTTCTTTATCCCTTGCTGGTCGAGTATGCCTTGTTAACTTAGTGATTGCAAGTTCGTTTGTGCACACGATGATGGTTTACAAATGGCCTAGATCCCTGCTCAAGAATATGGAAAGGGCCATGCGTAATTTTATCTGGACTGGGGATGTTAACTCTAAGGGTTAGGTGGTGGTCAATTGGAATCGATGTTGCACGCCTCAGACTGGGGGGGCTTGGGCGTCAGGTTGACTAATACTCCCTTCCTGATGAAGCTGGGTTGGAAAGTGATGAGTTCAGATTCGGTGATTTTCAAAACGCTCAGAAAATGGTACTTGAATTCGGACGGCTCGATCCGTAGGTCATTTATCCCTTCGTCTATTTGGAATGGGATTAGGCATTGCATTGCGGATTGCTTGGATAATTCTCGTTGGATCCCGGGGGGTAATTCCGAGGTTTTATTGTGGCCTGATGACTGGTTGGGTTATCTATTGCAGACATAATTGGTATTCCACGGGAGTAAAGATATTTATTTGGCCAGCGCATTTCGGATTACTTCTATGATAAGTCCTGGCACTTCACTTTCGCATTTGTTGAGACTTATTTGGAGCTGGTCCAGGATATTGTTCGTGTCCCTCTCACGCCTTCTTCTGAGGACAAGCGGTTCTGGTTACAATCTGATGATGGGAATGTTACTTCGAAAGCGGCATACTTTCATGTTCATCCCCACTCCCCGGTGGTCCAATGAGGTTCTTGGATTTGGTCACCTAACATTCTGGAATGACGGTCGACTGTGGTATGGTGTGCCATACACAATCGGCTTGCGGTCTTGGACTTATTGCATCCTAGGGGGAGTTTCATCGGCCCCTCGGTCAATGCTCTGTGTTGTGCCTCCGCAGAATCGATTGACCATTTATTTGTATCTTGTGTCTTTGCAGGGGTTCTTTGGCGTTAGATTTTTGGTTCATTTGACGTTCACCTCTTTACGACTTATAGCTTTAATGAATGTCTGGTGAGTTTAATGAATTTTCGCTTTAGTGAGCAGGTTGCTTTCTTATGGCGTGTGGCTGTTTTGTCCTGCATCTGGCTCATTTGGCATATTCGGAATGAGTTGGTCTTTAATAACAAACCCTAGATGGTGGATGCGACAATCCTCCAGCTCCGTGTTCTTATCATCGAATCCACTTCTCTAGACCGGGGCTGCATGAACAATGATCAACAAGACCTTTTCATCGTTCGTAGGCTGTGTGTTCAAGGATGGGCTAGACAATCCCCGAAGATTGTGGAAGTTAGTTGGCAGAAGCCCCTTCCGGGCTGGATCAAGGTTAATACGGATGGCAGTGCTTCGGGGTCGCCGGGAAGTCTTATAGCTTCGGGCGTCTTTCAGAATTGCAGAGGCTTCTTTCGGGGTTGCTTTGTGGAGCATTGTGGCGCGGGCTATGTGTTTGAGGCTGAGCTAGTGGCAGCATTGTGGGTCGTTCATTATGCATTGGCTAAGGGTGGGACACAACTTTGGCTTGAGTCGGACTCTGCTTATGTGGTGAAGCTTCATAAGAGATCCCTTGATGTTCCCTGGCGCCACCTTAGCAAGTGGCGTTACACTCTTCATCTGCTTTCACAAATGGAACCGGTGGTCTCTCATATTTATCGGGAAGGCAATCGTGTGGCAGACATCCTGATTAAAAGGCCAGACTTTGGGACTTGGTGGGGCGTCCCGCCTATGGATATTGTGCAGTTTCTCACGGAAGACTATGTTGGTCAGTCCAACTATAGGTTCATTAATTAATGCGTTCGGCTTCTCTTGCTGTATTGTTGGACGCCTACTTTTATCTTATGGGGGTACTCTTTTTCCTGCCAAGGGTTTTTCCCACAAGGGTGGGTTTTACTTTGGGAGGTTTTAACGAGGCCTCAACTATTCAGCCATCTGGTCGGCTTGTGACCATTTCATTTTTCTTTCGAACTCATTTTCAGGCTTACTTGTTTGGCTACTTGATCAGCCTATGATCAGGACAACTCTCTTTTTCATTTTTATATATATATATATAAATATATATATTCGAATTTATTCAAAAAAAACTTGTTTGCAGAGAGAACTTGCTTTCTTGCTGGAGACGAGTAAGTTTGTGTGAGGAGAGAGAAAATGAAATTTCGTATATATAGGACCTGAAAGGACGGTTTTTGGAATTTGAAAAATTTGATCAAAATCAACGGTCAAGATTAAGCCTTCAAAACCGCATTAATTTTCCCACATTAAATGCAGCAGCATTTATATCCAATCATATGGTTTACTGTGCAGCTTTTGTACTGACAGTCATAATTACGCTGATGTCATCCTTAAAAACATTCCCGCTCGAATAAAATGACTGCGTTTTTGTCACTTAGCTCATAAATGATTCAGCTTTCTTCCAAAGTGACACAACTAAGTTTCTCTCTTCACATAACATTACTCAAATTGTCGATTAACTCAAAACAAATGATTTCCCGATCAATTTCATTTCACTTGGCTGAAATGTGAAACTTGCTTATTTTCCATTTTCTCATCTTCTATCTTTGCTGATTTAGTCTTCTGAGTAATCTAACTCAGCTCAATTAACCCTAACTCATTCTTGAGCTCTTCAAACCTTGATTCACATAGAGTAATCTAACTCAGCTCAATTAACCCTAACTCATTCTTGAGCTCTTCAAACCTTGATTCACATAATGGCTTTGTGAATATGTCAGCTAACTGCTTATCAGTTGAGATGTATTCCAAAGTGATGTCTTTCTTTTCAACACGATCTCTTATAAAATGATATATGACATCAATGTGCTTTGTTCTTGAATGCAACACTGGATTCCGAGTGATTGCAATAGCACTA
The DNA here is from genome assembly GCA_016081115.2 of Rehmannia glutinosa. Taxonomy (NCBI): domain Eukaryota; kingdom Viridiplantae; phylum Streptophyta; class Magnoliopsida; order Lamiales; family Orobanchaceae; genus Rehmannia; species Rehmannia glutinosa. The sequence continues at coordinate 42,354,058 of CM071931.1, read as the reverse complement.
GTGTTATCACACATGATTGGAATCTCTTTTTCTTCAATATAAAAATCTCTCAGCTGCTATCTCACCCATAAGACTTGGGCACAATAGCTGCCCGCAGCTATGTACTCTGCTTCAGCTGTGGATGTAGCTATTGAATTTTGTTTCTTGCTGAACTAAGAAACCATCCTATTTCCAAGCATTTGACATGTACCTGATGTACTCTTTCTGTCAACTCTACCTCCAGCATAGTCTGAGTTTGAATATTCTACCAGCTTGAATCCTCCTTCCTTTGGATACCATAAGCCGACTTCCTGGCATCCCTTCAAATACCTTAGGATTCTCTTAGTTGCAGTCATGTGGCTCTCTTTTGGTGCATATTGAAATCTAGCACATACACCTACTGCAAAGGTGATGTCTCGCCTACTTGCTGTTAGATAGAGCAATGATCTAATGAGGGCTCTATATCTTGTTTGATCAACAGCTTTGCCATCTGCATCCATGTCCATCTTGACTGATGTATTCATAGGAATCTTCACAGAAGACTTCTCTTCCATACCAAATTTCTTCATTAAATCTCTGGTATACTTGGTTTGGCTTATGACGGTTCCATCCTTCAATTGTTTGACTTGAAGTCCTAAGAAGAAAGTCAACTCTCCCATCATGCTCATCTCAAATTTGCCTTGCATGAGGTTTGAGAACTTGTCACACAACTCTTTATTTGTGGAACCAAAAATGATATCATCCACATATAGTTGAACAAGCAGTATACTCTCTCCATCTTGAATCCTGAAGAGTGTTCTATCAATATTGCCTTCGGTGAATCCATTGTCAATTAGAAACTGAGACAATGTGTCATACCATGCTCTTGGTGCTTGTTTCAATCCATACAGTGCTTTCTTGAGCTTGTAGACTTTATCTCCAACAGTTTTCTACTCAAAACCTGGAGGTTGATGTGTGCAACATAAGTAAGAAACATCCTTATTGCTTCCAATCTGGCAACAAGAGCAAAGTTTCATCAAAATCTATACCTTATTCTTGGCAATACCCTTTGGCTACCAATCTTGCTTTGTTTCTTACAACAAATCCTTCCTCATTCATTTTGTTTCTAAAACCCATTTAGTACCAATAACATTTTGTTGGGTTGGCCTTTGAACTAATTCCCATACTTTGTTTTTTTCAAACTGATTCAGCTCTTCTTGCATGGCCTGAATCTAATGTGTGTCTTCCAATGCTTGAGACACATCTTTAGGCTCTATTTGGGAAATAAAACAAGTGAACATAGCTTCATGTTGTGCTCTGGATCTGGTTCTTTTGCCATCTCTAACATCTCCAATGACTAACTCAGGTGGATGGTTTCTTAGCCATCTCACATCAGGTTGGAGTAAGTTTGCTGGATTCAGCCGTCTTACAGCTAAGTTGTCTTGAACAGCTTCCTCATCTTCATTCAGCTGCAGACCTTCTAGCTGTCTTTGAGATTCAGCTGTCTCATCATCATCAGCGTTGAGTGCTCTCACTTCAGCTTCCTTAAAAACCACCTGGATAGACTCTTCTGTGACCATAGTCCTCTTGTTCAGCACTCTATAGGCTTTAACGCTTAGCTGAGTATCCCAAAAAGATACATTCATCAACTTTAGCATCAAAAGCCTTCAAATTATCCTTGCCATTATTATGGATTAAGCATTTACATCCAAATATCTTGAAATATCCAACATTTGGCTTTCTCCCTGTCCAAATCTCATAGGGAGTCTTGGACAATTGTCTGTTAATCATGCATCTATTCTGAGTATAGCATGCTGTATTTATGGCTTCAGCCCAAAATCTCTTAGGCAATTCAGCTTCAGCTAACATAGTCCTTGCAGATTCCTTGAGAGTTCTGTTCCTTCTTTCAGCTACTCCATTCTGCTGTGGAGTCCTTGGTGCTGATAACTCATGATCAATACCATTTTCAACACAATACTGAGTTATTATCCCATTGACAAACTCAGTTACCCTGTCAGATCTTATCATCAGCTGAGGTAACTTCTGCAGTATTTCCTTCTTTTTACACATGAAAATTGTCCATGTATATCTTGAATAATCATCCACCACCACTAAGGTATATTTCTTTCCAATGATGCTAGCTGGCTCAACTGGACCAAATAAACCCATATGCAACAGATGCAATATCCTTGTTGAAGAAGGACTTGGCTTATCCTTGAATGATGATTTGATTTGCTTTCCCATCTGGCATGCATCACATATACTTTCTTTCTTGTACAATGAGTCTGGAAATCCTTCTACAAGATGACTCCTTGCAAGCTTGTTGATTGTCTTGAAATTCAGATGACTCAGCTTCTTATGCTACAACCAACTTGATTCGGATGTGCTCCTTGCTAGCAGACATGTGCTTGGTGTAGCAGTAGACCAATCTACCACATACATATTCTTTTGCCTTGTTCCTTGCAGCACTATTTCATTTGATTCAACATCTTTGATTTAGCATATTCCCATGTTGAATCTTACATTGTAGCCTTTGTCATAGAGTTGGCTGATGCTTAACAGGTTGAAGTTGAGGCCTTCAATATAAGTAACATTTGTGATCTCCAATCCATTTTTCTTGTCTTTGATCTCCCCTGAAGCTTCATTTCCTCCAAATATGACTTTAGCACCTCTAATCTCCTTGAATCTTGACAGATTTCTCTTGTTTCCTGTCATATGTCTGGACAACCAATATTCATGTACCAGGTTCCTTGGCACTCAGTTGTTCCTTGAACCTAAAATCAAGGAAATCAGTTTTTAGGTACCCATACTTGTCTGGGTCCTGGGGGGTTAGTGCTTATAAGATGTTCCAACTAACCTATAGCTAGATGATCTGACTCTAAGAGGTTGCCATCTACCAGTACCATAATCATAATGCACATTAGCAAATTGCTTGGGGGTTTTAGGATCATACAACTGTCTCTTTTGTCTATATGCCTGTGTTTTTGAATAAATTCGAATATATTAAAAATGAAAAAGAGTATTCCTGATCACAGGCTGATCAGGTAACCAAAGGAAAGCCTGGAAATAATGTCAAAAAACCAAACGAAATGGTCACAAGCCGACCAAATGGCTGAATGGTTGGGGCCTCGTTAAAACCTTCCAAGATAAAACCCACCCTTGTGGGAAAAACCCTTGGAAGGAAAAAGAGTACCCCCCAGGAAAAGTAGACGCCTAAAATGGGAAAAGAAACCAGAAGCGGTGGCGCACTAAGTAACAAACCTATAGTTGGATTGACCAACATAATCATCAGTGAGGTAGCAGAGGAGCTCTGTGGGCCGGACGCCCCACCATTTGCTGCATTCCATCTTCTTGCTCAGCATGTCTGCAACCCGATTGCCTTCCCGAAAAATATGAGATACTACAAGATCAATACCTCTGAGCAGATGCAGGGTATGGCGCCAAGAACTGAGGTGGCGCCATGGGACCTCCATTGTTCTCTTCTCCAGTAGGTTCACCACATACATTGAATCCGATTCCAGCCAATGGTGCGTCCAGCCTTTCGCAAAGGCATATTGAATCGCCCACATTGCTGCAACCAATTCAGATTCAAATGCGTATCCTGAACCACAATGATGGACAAAGCATCCTCGAAAGAAACCTCTACAGTTCCGGAAGACTCTGGAAGCTGTTAGGCTGCCCGGCGCCCCTGAAGCGCTGCCATCCGTGTTAACCTTGATCCATCCCGGGAGGGGTTTATGCCACTTTACCTCCACAATCTTAGGAGCCTGTCTGGCCCGTCCAGGAACTCGCAGCCCGCACAAGATAAAGAGGTCTTGTTGATTGTTGTTCATGCATCCCCGATCCAAAGATGATGATTCGACAATGAGAACCTGTAGTTGAATAATCGCCGCCTCCAGAGTCCACGATTTGTTGTTAAAAATGAGCTCGTTGCGGATATGCCATATAAGCCAGATGCAGGAAAGAATCGCCACACGCCAAAGGAAAGCGACCTGGTCACTGAAATGAAAAGACATTAACCGTACAAGAAGCTCGTTGAAACTGTAAGTCTGAAAATGGTGAACTTGGAAAGCATGGAAAATCCAACGCCATATATTTCCTGCAAAAGCACAATAGACAAATAAGTGATCAACCGATTCTTCTGATTCCCTACAAAGAACACAAACCGAAGGGCCAGTAAAACTTCCCCTAGCTCGTAGAGAATCCTGGACAGCCAGTCGGTTGTGTATTACCCGCCATGCTACCACCGATCTCCGTTCCGGGATATGCTGCGACCAAATCCAAGAACCCCATTTAACTGTCGGGCGCTGATGGCGAATATGATCATAATCGTCCTTTGAGGTAACCAAACCATCCTCCGAGTTCAACCAAACACGTGTATCCCGGGACTCTGGTGCGATAGGGACGCGCACGATGGCCCGGACCAGCTCCAGATAGGCCTCCACGAAAGGGAATGTAAAGTGCCAGGACCCATCGTAGAAGTAGTCAGAAAGGCGTTGCTGAAATAAGTATCTATAGGCCTCTGGGATGCCAATTCTGTCAGCTATAGAGTACCCCAACCAGTTATCAACCCAGAATAAAACCCTAGAATTGGCGCCTGGGATACAACGAGCATCGTCCAAGCAATCGGAAATGCAGGGTTTAATCCCAGCCCAAATTGAAGAAGGGATGAAGGACCATCGAATCTCCCCATTTCTTGTAAAGTACCGTTGTCTGAGGGTTCTGAAGACCACAGAGTCCGAGTTCAAAACCTTCCAACCCAATTTCATAAAGAAAGCAGTGTTTGCAGCCACAATAGATCGCACGCCCAGTCCCCCCTCGGCTCTAGGCGTGCAACACTTATCCCAACTGACCACCACCTTCCCTTTGGAATTCACATCCCCAGTCCAAATGAAGTTGCGCATGGCTCGTTCCATTTGCTTGAGCAGCGTACGCGGCCATTTATATACCATCATGGTGTGTACAAAAGAACTAGTAATCACCGAGTTAACCAGACAATCTCTACCAGCAAGGGAAAGAGACGAACCTTTCCATCTTTTGAATTTGAGAATTATCTTGTCAAAAACCAGCTGAAGATCCGCCACCTTGGGAGCGCCCTTAAAGATTGGAGCGCCTAAGTACACAGTAGGGAATGCCCTGGATGGATCCCCAAAATGTGTTGCACCCTCCCACTGACATATGACGAAACCTGCGAACCGAAGTAGACATTGGATTTCTGTGGATTAAACACTTGACCCGACATATCTGCATAATGAGTAAGAATCTGAAGCAAGACCCGGGAATTGGAAAAAGACGCCCCACACATGATGATAATATCGTCCGCATATAAAATGGACGATGGAAAGATAATACCCCTTGGCGCCTTGAAGGCAGATAACCGAGACTGATCCATTGTTGCTGCAATAAACCGACCCCGGACCTCCTCCGCAATACAAAACAATAAGGGTGATAAAGGATCCCCTTGTCTAACTCCTCTGAAACATGGAAAATAACCAACCGGCGTCCCATTCAACAACACTGATATCCTGGATGACCGAAGAACCACCTCCACCCAACGTACAAAGATTTCGGAGAAACCAAGACGGCGCAAGACGTATAGTAAGAAGTCCCACCTCAATGTGTCGAATGCCTTGCGGATATCGTTTTTCAGAATCATATTAGAATCCGTGCGACCCTGTAAGACATTGAACCCTTCAGATACCATGGTAATACAATCATAAATTTGCCTGCCGGGATAAAACTAAACTAAGTCGGAGAAAGATAGTCAGCAATAATCAAACCCAGACGCGTAGCCAAAATCTTCGTGATAATCTTGAAAAGGAAATTGCTCATAACAATCGGGCGAAAGTTTTCAATGACATTCGCATCCTTAGTCTTTGGGATGAGTGCCATGAAACTGGCATTCAATCCCAGAGGTAGTGACGAATTACTGAAGAAAAAGCGAACAGCAGCAATTACCTCAACAGAGATGACATCCCAGAAATGGCGATAAAAAATCCCATTGAACCCATCAGGCCCCGGAGAACTGTCTGAATCCATATCAAATACCGCTTCCTGCACTTCTGAATCTGAGGGAATGGCTGTAAGGATTGCGTTATCACGCGCCCCAACCATAGGAGTAAGAACCTGGTCGACTACCGAGAAATCCGAGGTAGAGTGCCCGATGTCCGGAAAGAGCTCCTCGTAAAATGAAATAATATGATCCCCAAGGACCGTGGCATCATCAGTGAAACTGCCTGCCACCATAAGTCCCTGGATCCCCGCGCGGCCCTTACGAATCTGGTTACGCCGATGAAAAAATGATGTGTTACGATCCCCATCCCTAAGCCAGGCAGTGGCCTTTTGCTTAAGGAAGTTGGATTGCAACTGCAGCGTCTGCGAGAGCCTCAGCTAGGTGTCCAACTCCCTATCCCGGAGGTCCGCGGTATAACCCAATGTCTCAATGTGAGACTGAATATGGCAAAGTAGCTCCATCTGACTATCCACCCTACGATTTACATCCCCAAAAACATCCTTGTTCCAGTCTTTAATAACCTGTCGCAACCATTTGAGCTTCCTCATGACACGCAAAATAGGGTTGCGCATGTCAGAAGGAGAGACCTAAGAAGTTGTAACCAAATCCCGGAAAGAATCGTGATGAACCCACATACGCTGGAAACGAAATGGAGTCGGTCCCCTGCTAATTGCCGAAGAACAGGAAACCAAAATGGGATGGTGATCTGATCCAATACGAGGAAGAACAAAGCCCTTGTCAGCCTGCCAAAAAGCCAGAAATGGGCAAGTTGCAAGGGCTCTGTCCAGCTTAGCCTGGAGTAAAAATAGAGGCCTTCGGGGGGAGCACCAGGTGAATGAATTACCAGTAGTAGGCACCGCAAAGAAACCAGACAAGATGCTTGGGAAAGAGTATCATTGCGCGAGCGCTCATGATGCCCCAAAACAACATTGAAATCCCCAACAAGTAACAGATCAGTAAGACCCAAATTCCTCAAATCCAGCCAAAGCTCACGTCGTGCAATGTAATCACACAAACCATGAGCGAAGCCAACACGAAAAATTGAAGCACCAAATTGAACTTGGAGAACAATACATTGGGTAGAAGACCAAACCTGATTAAGAATGGAGATCGTGGAGTCGTGAAGTACCCAAATGTCTGGTCGTCCATTGCTTCGAAAACTTTGACCCGCGAAAGTCAAACCCAGGCCAAGCCAATATGAATCGGAAATAGTCGAAATGTCCACCTTAGGTTCACAAATAGCCAAAATCGAAGGCTTATGCTTTTGGCATAAGGCCTTAAGAATATTGCGAGATGCAAAATTCCCAATCCCCTGGATGTTCCAGAAGATGCAATTCATTGAGAAGGTTGGGGAGGTGGCGCCCTGATGACCGCACGGTGAAAACAGGCATGTGGTGCGTAGCAGAGTCTGATGATTGAGGATGACCCACTTCATCTGCATAGTCTGCCCATTTCTTGGAAGCTGCAAAGTTCATCTCGTGTGGTTCTGAACTCTCCGTTTCAATAGTAATGTCATGAGTAGGGGGCAACGGCCCCGACGTAACTTGCTGGAGAATTCGATCTTTAGCTGAATCCAAGGAGCTGTCCCAGAAAGCACGACTCAGAGCACAAATAGGCTTCCCCAAAGGATATTGTACTGTGATAGGCATGGGACCTCCATCGTTCTCTTCTCCAGCAGGTTCACCACATACATCGAATCCGATTCCAGCCAAAGTTGTGTCCAGCCTTTTGCAAATGTGTATTGAATCGCCCACATTGCTGCAACCAATTCAGCTTCAAATGCGTACCCTGAACCACAGTGATGGACAAAGCATCCGCGAAAGAATCCTCTACAATTCCGGAAGACACCGGAGGCTGTTAGATTGCCCGGCGCCCCTAAAGCGCTGCCATCCGTGTTAACCTTGATCCAACCTGGGAGGGGTTTTTGCCACTGGACCTCCACAATATTTGGAGAATGCCTAGCCCTTCCGGGAACTCTTAAACCACGCAGGATAAAGAGGTCCTGCTGATCGTTATTCATGCAGCCCTGGTCCAAAGATGTTGATTCAACAATGAGAACCTGTAGGTGAATGATCGCCGCCTCCCGAGTCCAGATTTTGTTGTGGAAAATCAGCTCATTACGGATGTGCCAAATAAGCCAGATGCAAGATAATATTGCCACACGCCAAAAGAAAGCGACCTGGTCACTAAAATGAAGAGACATAAGCCGAACCAGCAGTTCATTGAAACTGTAAGTCTGGAGAGGGTGCACGTGAAAGGCTTGGAAGATCCAACGCCATATATGTCCTGCAAAAGCACAAGAAACAAATAAGTGATCAACCGATTCCCCTGATTCCCTGCAAAGAACACAAACCGAAGGGCCAGTAAAACTTCCCCTAGCTCGTAAAGAATCCTGGACAGCCAATCGGTTGTGTATAGCCCTCCATGCCACCACTGATCTCCGTTCCGGGATATGCTGAGACCAAAGCCAAGAACCCCATCTAAATGCCAGGCGCTGGGGGCGTAAATAATTAGAAGCCGTCGTTGATGTAACCGAACCATCCTCTGAGTGCATCCAAACACGAGTATCCCGGGATGTAGGCGCAATTGGGACGCGCACAATAGCTCGAACCAGGTCCAAATAAGCCTCCACAAAAGGGAGGGTGAAGTGCCAGGATCCGTCATAAAAATAGTCAGAGATACGCTGCTGGTATAAATATCTATAATCCTCTGGAATGCCAATTCTGTCAGCAATGAAGTATCCCAACCAATTATCAATCCAAAATAATACCTCGGAATTGGCGCCTGGGATCCAACGAGCATCATCCAAGCAATCAAAAATACAGGGTTTAATCCCCAGTTCTAGTAGAGTACCGTTGTCTGAGGGTCCTGAAAACCACCGAGTCCGAGTTTAGAACCTTCCAGCCCAATTTCATTAAGAAAGCCTTGTTAGCAGCCATGATCGATCGCACGTCCAAACCTCCCTCTGCCCTGGGCGTGCAGCATGCATTCCAGTTGACCACTACCTTTCCTTTGGAATTCACGTCCCTCGTCCAAATGAAATTACGCATGGCTTTTTCCATTTGTTTAAGCAGCGTGGCAGGCCATTTATAAATCATCATGGTGTGCACGAAAGAACTAGTTATCACCGAGTTAACAAGGGAAACCGTACCAGCAAGGGAGAGAGACGAGCCTTTCCATCGCCGGAACTTAAGGATAATCTTGTCAAAGATAGGCTGTAAATCCGCGACCTTTGGAGCTCCCTTGAAGATTGGAGTGCCCAAGTAGATGGTGGGGAGCGCTCCTGGATGAATCCTCAGAATGTGTTGCACCCTCCCACGGACATAATTCGAAACCTGCGCCCCAAAATAGACCTTGGATTTCTGAGGACTAAACACTTGACCCGAGATGTCTGCATAATGAGTAAGGATCTGAAGCAAGGCCCGGGCATTGGATGAAGACGCCCCACACATGATGACAATATCGTCCGCATAAAAGATGGAAGATGGAAAGACAATACTCCTTGGCGCCGTGAAGGCAGATAACCAAGACTGATCCATTGTTGCTGCAATAAACCGACCCAGGACCTCCTCCGCAATACAAAACAATAGGGGTGATAAAGGATCCCCTTGTCTGACTCCCCTGGAACATGGAAAATAACCAACCGGCGTCCCATTCAACAACACTGATATTATGGACGACCGAAGAACCATCTCCACCCAACACACGAACGTCTCGGAGAAACCAAAACGGTGCAAGACATGTAGTAAAAAGTCCCACCTCAATGTGTCAAATGCCTTGCGAATATCAATTTTCAGTATCATATTCGAATCCGTGCGTCCCTGTAGGACATTGAACCCTTCAGATACCATAGCAATACACTCATGAATTTGTCTACCCGAGATAAAACCAAACTGAGTCGGAGATAAATAACCAGCAATAATCGAGCCCAAGCGCGTAGCCAATATCTTCGTGATAATCTTGAAAAGGAAGTTGCTCATGACAATCGGGCGGAAGTTTTCAATGGTACTTGCATCCTTAGTTTTAGGGATGAGTGCCATGAAACTGGCATTCAATCCCGGAGGTAGTGACGAATTACTAAAGAAAGAGCGAACAATGTCTGTTACCTCAACAGAGATGACATCCCAGAAATGGCGGTAAAAAATCCCATTGAACCCATCAGGCCCCGGAGAACTGTCTGAGTCCATATCAAACACCGCGGTCTGTACCTCAGAATCCGAAGGAATGGCTGCTAGGCTGGCATTGTCCTGCGCCCCAACCATTGGAGTGAGCACCTGGTCGACTAGCGAGAAATCCATGGTAGAGCTCTGTTTTCCGCAAAGAGCTCCTCGTAAAATGAAATAATATGATTCCCAAGGACCGTAGCATCATCAGTGAAATTCCCTGCCACCATAAGCCCCTGAATCCCCGCGCTACCCTTACGAATCTGGCTAAGCCGATGAAAAAATGTTGTGTTACGATCCCCATCCTTAAGCCAGGCAATGCGGGCCTTTTGCTTAAGGAATTCAGACTGTGACTGCAACGTCTGCGAAAGCTTCAACTGGGCGTCCAGCTCGCTATCCCGGAGAGAGGGGGAATATCCCAACGCCTCAATATCTGCCTGAATCTGTCGAAAATGCTCCATCTGGCTATCCACGCTGCGATTAACATCCCCAAACACATCCCTGTTCCAATCTTTAATGACATATCGCAACCGCTTGAGCTTCCTCATGACACGCAATAAGGGGTTGTGCGTGTCACATGGAGAGCCCCAAGAGGTTGTAACCAAATCCCGGAATGAATCGTGGTGAACCCACATACGTTGGAAACGAAACGGAACCGGACCCCTGGTAATGACCGAAGAACAAGAAACCAAAATGGGGTGGTGATCAGATCCAATGCGAGGGAGAACTAAGCCCTTGACATCCTGCCAAAGTGCAAAAAAAGGACAAGTAGCCAGAGCTCTGTCCAACTCAGCCTGAAGTAAAGATAGAGGCCTTCGGGGGGAGCACCAAGTAAATGAATTCCCGTGCCGATACCGATACAAACAAATCAAGGCGTCCTCTATGAAATCCCTGAAATCCTGGCACGAGGCTTGGGAAAGAGTATCATTGCGCGAGCGCTCATGATGTCCCAAAACCGCATTGAAATCTCCAACAAGCAACAGATCAGCCAGACCCAAATTCCGCAAATCCAACCATAGCTCACGTCGTGCAATGTAATCACACAAACCATGAGTAGAGCCAATATGAAAAATCAAAGAACCAAATTGAACATGGAAAACAATACACTGGGTAGAAGATCAGACCTGATTAAGAATAGTGATAGTGGAGTCGTGAAGAACCCAAATGTCTGGCCGCCCATTGTCTCGAAAACTTTGTCCCGCAAGAGTCAAGCCCAGGCTATGCCAATAAGAGTCGGAAATAGCCGAAAAGTCCACCTTAGGTTCACAAATAGCCATAATGGAAGGCTTATGCTTATGACATAAAGCCTTAAGAACATTGCGAGATGCAACATTCCCAATCCCCCGGATGTTCCAGAAGATGCAATTCATTTAGACGGTTGTGGGGGAGTTGCCCGTGACGATCGCACGGTGAAAACAGCGTGTGCGTGGCGTGTCCGATGGTTGGGGATGACCCACTTCGTTTGCATAGTCTGCCCATTTTTTGGAAGCTGCAAAGTTCATCTCGTGCGGTTCTGAACTTTTCGTTTCAATAGTAACGTCATGAGCAGGGGCAACGGCCCCGACGTAACTTTCTAGAGAATACGATCTTTGGCTGAATCCAAAGAGCTGCCCCGGAAGGCACGACTCAGAGCACGAATAGGTTTCCCCAAAGGATACTGTACTGTGATAGGCATAATTGTGGAGGCTTAGACGGTACTCGTACTGGAAGTACTAGCCTTGGGCGATGACCCCCTAGCTGGATACACAGCGTGGTCATCTGCGGGTTGCTAATCCTGGGATTCGACTGAACCAAGAGCCTCGAAGGTGTTACCAAGATGGATTTCTGGAGGGCAAGTGACTATGGCACGAGTAGGAGATCCTGCGCGCATAGCCGAACCCGTATTTCCCATTGAGTCATCAACGGCCTTGCCCTTGTCCTGCTGAACAGGACGATAAACTCTACGAACCCTGGAACGCCCTCGCTGAACTGAATTGTTACGCTTAGCAGGCTCCTGTGGCCGTCCCTGGGCCGGTGACGTGCGCCCATCCTTGTCTGTATTACCCACTATGTTAAAACGACAAGAAGCTGTAGAGTGTCCCGTAACACTGCACGTCGAGCAAAATGCGGGTAGTTTTTCATAAGTGACGGAAACAAAAGAGCACTTGCCAGTGCGTTCAACCATAATGTGTTCCTCCAAAGGTTTGGAGAGGTCAATATCAACCAGAACCCGAACAAAATGACCCAAAGAACCATCCAAAGAGCGCTGATCAATCTGTAATGGATTCCCAAGAGCACTGGCAATTCCCATGATGTTATTGGGGTCCCAGTATTCCAGACTTAGTTCAAAAATGCGTACCCAAACGCTGGCCACTGAAGTTTGAGCCTTGTAGGGGTTGAAGTCAGGCACCCATGGAGACAGACGGATAATACCAGGGTTAAGCATCCAATTAGCACGTTGCTGAGCCCGAGAACGATCCTGCGCACTAAACAATTTAACACAAAAGAATCCCTTTCCCAAGGGAATTAATTTCCAGTCATTTTTAATACTCCATAATTCAGTAAGGCATTTGTGCAAAAGCATAGTTGCCCATGGTTTGTTCACTTTTCCCAAAATGACCATTCCGATTAATGAAAACGAGAATTCAGCAAGTCGTTGTTGATATACGTTGTCATCAATAGTGACTGAGTAATAATGCCCTTTTCTAACCGGCTTAGGGATAGAATTAGACTTACCAGATACCGCATGAGAGAAAGTTTTGGAATTTCCTTGCGCCTGCGTATTGGAATCCATGTCGTGTTGTGTACCTGTAATATTATAGGAAGGATGGGGATTTCCCGAAACCATTTTCGCATAAGAGGTGGCCATGTTGTCGTAGATTCCAGCCGGCTGAGCAACATTGTAGGGCGGGCATGCAACTTGAATGCTATGAAGATGGCTGTGGTGGGCCCAGGGGTCATCACTCCCCTGGGCAAGGGTTGTCCTGGAGGAGTGGACAGCCACCGGCCCCTCATGAAGGCCTTTGGAGGGGCCGACCCCCCCATGGCAGTTGGGGACCATGGGGGTAAAGGGAGTAGCAGCAGGCGCTGCAATCTTCGCGGGGGCCAGGCCCTCTTTTCCGTGTTCCGCCTGAGCGAGAGGAGGTGGCGTGCGCTGCAAGTTAAAGGCCGGTGGGATAACGCCTGAGTTGTGATGGAGGGTAGCGGAGGACGTGCGTGGGGCATAGGCGGGGATGAAGTCCGATGGCATCCCATAAGCAGCGAAGGAGACACGACCTCGACCACCATCGCCGGCGAGGACAGGTCTGCACACGGCGGAGGTAGCCATGGCTTTAGGAGACGGGTTAGAAACCCTAGTATTAGTGATCGTCGATGGATGGCAATGCTCTGAGGCATGTTGCGATGTCGAAGGATGAGAAGACGCGGGCGGCGACGGGAAAACACCGGGGAGGCGCTGTGCAGCGGTCAAGTTCTCTGGTTGTGCTATCGTGTGTCGAGGAGGGTGCGCTACCTGTGGAGGAGGGTCGAAATTTGCTGTGTGACCCGACCATGGCGGGTTAGCCATGAGGACGGCCAGAGAAGAAGAACAGGGACCGCCGGCGTTGAGGATCGAAGAGAGCGAAAATCTCTCTGCAATTATTTTAAGGGGGGATATTTCTATTCAAGTATCCAACTTGACACAAAAAAATCCCTTGCCCAAGGGAATTAATTTCCAGTCATTTTTAATACCCCATAATTCAGATAGGCGTTTATGCAAAAGCATAGTCGCCCATGGCTTCTTACCTTTTCCCAAAAGAACCCGTCCAATTAAAAAATAGGAAAATTCAGCGAGACGTTGTTGGTAAACATTATCATCAATTGTTATGGAATAGTAATCACCTTTACGAACCAGTTTTGGAATGGACTGACTTTTACCAGAAACCACTGTAGAAAACAAGTTTGCATTACCTGGGGCCTGAGGCGTGGGATCCAGATGATTGGTACCTGCAACTATTTTGGCAAAAGAGTATCCAAAATTGGGGTTAGCATTTGAAGTATGAGCCGAATGTCGCAGATTCGTTTCATAATCGGAAGACTTTGGAGCAAGATATCCAGTGTTTCGTTGCTCGTTATTGGATTCTGGAATCGGATGTGGCCTGGCATGCGGGGGACCCTGCGGATGGCGGACGGCGGCCCAGGGGTCATCACTCCCCTGGGGAGGGGCGGCCTGGGATGTAGTGGCAGCTGCCGGCCCCCCTAGAGATGGGATGAGGGGGCTGGTCCCCATGGGGGGAAGTATTGCCGCCCCCCCATAATAACCACCAGGAGCAGCAGGATGCAAGGGGACCACGCCCGAGCACCGCAATGGATCTTTGGGAGGTTGTTGTCTGGGGGGACCATCTTTGGGATCACTCCAGTCTTTTTTTGAACATGCGCGGGCGATTGAAGGGCGCAGGTAGGGACCGCGCTGGGGGGCAAATCTTGCTGCAGGTACGAGGAGGCTGACGCGCTGCCAATATTCGATTGTCGTGTGTTGCTGTTGTCGTGGACAACTCCTGCTGATGATGCGCTCGTGGAGGGAGGCTACTGTCCGGAGCGGCTGGAAGAGGACAAGAAAGTCCAAGGCACCCCGTAGAAGGAGAACGTCCCCGACATCAATTGTTGTCCATGCGCAGGCAGAGTGGTGCGCGGAGAAGAAGGCTGTGAAGCTGTTGATCCACGCGGATGGGCATGGTGCGGGGTGAAATTCGAAGTCAAATCGGAGAAGGCCAGAGACTCCAGCGAAGCCATGGCCGGCGACGGCGACGGAGAGAAGGAAGGTGATGTCCGATGCGTGAGAGAGAGATAGAAGGCTGGACGGGCAAGATTAATTCAAAAAATTTGGACCATATGTGTGGGTGTGTTTTAGCAATTGCTTTATTGGGATAGTTATGAAATCTCTATGTATAGTTCTTGGGTGCATATGTGTACTAATAATAGCTCTTTTGCCTTGGGAATGACCTTTGCTAAGGTTGAAGTCTTTGCCATTTTGGCTTGTATCCCATAGGTTTTTTGCTGATATTTCACATTATTCCAATCAGCTTGATTTGGATACTTTCTACCATTCCCATAATATGTATTTCTTTGATGAAATTTCTGGGGCTTTTGGTAGCTCTGTTTGCTTCTTACAGAGTATTTTCTGTTTGGAGTCTGCTGAGGGACCTGTCTGAATTTATTCTCAGCTGTCTTTCAGCATACTCTACTGGCTTCTTTCCTTTCCCTTTGTAACCAAGTCCAGTGTTATTGTGATTGTGCTTTGGAGTAGATGTGGGTGCAAAATTTGGTGTTTTGGGTTTTTGGAATCCTTCATTGCTTGAAGATCCCTTTTCCAAAATCACTCTTGGAGTTTGACTGTGCACACATGAATTAAATCCTATGCCTGTCTTGTCTCCACATTCTTTTTGACTCATAATAAGTTCATCCAATGATTTCGATGCTTTTGTAAATGAGGCAATCACATTTTTAAGATTTTTGTCCCTCTTTTCTGTAGCAGCTAACTCTGCTATGATCTTGGCATTTTCAGACTTCAGCTTAGTGTTCTCATCAGCTATGTGACTCAGAGTACTCAGCTCTTTTGTCAGCTGTGAGTTTTGGCTTTTAAGCTGGCTGTTTTCTCATTTAAAAGTGTGTGAGAGGTTTTAATGTGCTCAAAATCTTTCATCATTTTGCCTAATGAATCATAAAGATCTGTGGGTGCTGAAGTGTGTGTATCACAGTCACTATCACCTGAATCAGAATGAGATGAGTTAGAGTGTACCTCATCTTCTTGATCTTGTTGATCTTGTTCTTTGGCCGTGAGGCAGATCAAAGCCTCTTCCTCTATGTCACTTGAGTAGTCAGCTTCACTACTATCTAAGTCTGCTGCTTCTTTGCACTTGGCTGGCTCAGTAGTCTCAGCAGCCAACATGGCTTTCTTCTTTTCCTGTCTTCTTCCTTCTTCATTTCTATACTTGTTGACTGGTGGATAGGAACAGTCAACATCAAAATGTCCTGGTTGTCTGCAATTCCAACACAGGTTCTCTGCTCTTTGATCAGCTCTGTCGGTCCTTTAATTATCAGCTCTCTGATTTTCAGCTCTCTTGGGCGGCCTGTCCTCCCTTGCTTTGGAGGGTGCTGAATGTCTTCTGGAGGTCTCACCCTTGTTCCTTTTATAGTTCTTCTTCAAGAACTTGTTGAATCTTTTTACCATGAGGGCAATTTCCTCCTGGTCAATGGTTTCCTTTGGCTAAGCTCTTTTCCCATCACTGGCCAACAATGCAGCTAGTCTTTGGTTGGATGTTTTTTAGAGGTCCATTGAATGTCGCAGGGCCATGACCTTCATTTCCCATTCAGCTGGGAGGGCTCTTAGAATCTTCATGCGCATCTCCTTTTGAGTGTATTCTTTCCCAAGAGCTGAAAGCTCATTTGTTATCTCTGTAAATCTGGCATCCAGCTAATTCAGAGTTTCACCTGCAAGCATTTTAAAATTTCATTTTTGAACAGCAACATTTAATTTATTCTCCTTAATCTGTTCTGATCTTTCACAAATTAGGGTCAACTTGTCCCAGATTTCTTTGGCAGATTTGCAAGATTTGACTTTGTTGAACATGGCTTTGTCCAATGTCTTGTAGAGTATATCCTTGGCCACATTGTCCAGGTTATATCTCTTTCGATCTTCATTAGTCCATTCAGTCCGTGGTTTTTCAACCATGACTAGTCTATCTTCAGCAGCCTCTCCTTCAGCTGCAGGTGCTGCTCTTACAACAGTGTTGACTTTGTATATTTCCAATGTCCCATCCTCTATCACAAGCCATATCTCATCATGTAAATCAGATAGATGAGTCTGCATGCAAATTTTCCAGTCATCAAACTCCTCCACAATGAACATTGGAATAAGAGTTAGATTTGCTTCCATGATAATAACTTTGCTTAAAAAAATGAAAGACTGAGAAAAACACACGTGTTAAAACCTTTGAAAAAGATTGAGATCTAATTCTGTAACCAGTGCGGAAGGCTCAATGAACCAACCACTCTGATACCACTTGTAGGTCCCAAGGGGTGTGGTGTAAGGTTTAGAGGAGGGGTTGAATAAACCTTACAAAATTTTCGATTTTAGTCCTTTTAAAATATTGTTCAACAAAGTTGACTCAAATCAGCTGTGTCCTTAGGGGGATAGCTAAGTGTGCTTATTCAGCTAAGTTACCCACTCAACAAACTCGATTGAGCTGTTGATAGTATAACTCGTTTGCTTAAGCCAAATACTTAACTTAGTTGATTTTGTTTTTAACAGCGGAAGACTTAACACCCTTTGATTGATTTTAAAGCTTGTTTTTGAATGAATCAAAGATTTATTAAAAAATGAAAAGAGTGATCATGAACACAGGCTGTTCAGGTAGCCAAATAAACAAAAAGCAAACGCAAATGCAGAAAAGTCAGAATGGTCACAAGCCGACCAGATAGCTGAATGGTTGGGGCCTCGTTAAAACCTCCCAAGGTAAAACCCACCCTTGTGGGAAAAATCCTTGGCAGGAAAAAGAGTACCCCCCATATAATAACGTCCAAGAAACAAAAAGCAATAAGACCGGCCGCATTATCTAACAAATCTATAGTTAGATTGACCAACATAATCCTCTGTAAGAAAAGGAATAATATCCGGAGGAGGGATACCCCACCAAGTCGCCGAATGTTGTTTCTTGCTCAGAATATCCGCCACACAATTACCTTCTCGATAAATATGCGAAACCACCAAGCCCATCTGTGAGATCAAGTGAAGAGTGTACCTCCATCTACTAAGGTGGCGCCAAGGGACAACAATGGATCTCTTGTGAAGCAAGTCCACCACATAAATGGAATCTGACTGGAGCTAGAGTTGAGTCCAGCTCTTAGCAAATGCATAATGAATAGCCCACATTACCGCCA
Organism: Rehmannia glutinosa; assembly: GCA_016081115.2. Classification (NCBI taxonomy): domain Eukaryota; kingdom Viridiplantae; phylum Streptophyta; class Magnoliopsida; order Lamiales; family Orobanchaceae; genus Rehmannia; species Rehmannia glutinosa. The sequence goes on along the minus strand of CM071931.1, from coordinate 42,336,028 downwards.
TCAACTCAGCCTCAAACGCATACCCAGCACCACAACGATCCACAAAGCAGCCCCGAAAGAAGCCTCTACAGTTCCGGAAGACCCCAGAAGTTGTAAGACTACCCGGCGCCCTAGAGGCACTGCCGTCCGTATTAACTTTAATCCATCCCGGCAGGGGTTTCTGCCAGTTAACCTGCACGATCTTGGGAACCTGTCTGGCACGCCCCGGAACGCGGAGGCGCCTGAGAATAAAGAGGTCTTTTTGATGATTGTCCATAGATCCGCTATCTAATGAAGATGATTCAATAATAAAAACCCCGAGATGGGTGATCGCCGCTTCCACCGTCCAGACTTTATTTTTGAAAACCAAATCGTTTCGAATGTGCTAGATTAGCCAGATGCACGAGATAGCTTCCACATGCCATAAAAAAACAACCTGATCACTGAACCGATAATTCATCAATCGCACCAAGAGCTCATTAAAACTGTAGGCCGTAAAAGGATGAATACCAAAACGCCGCAAAAATTCAACACCATAGATCCCCTGCAAAGACACAAGAGATAAACAAATGGTCAATAGATTCAGCAGATGCACAACAAAGACGACAAGCCGAAGGGCCAATAAAACTCCCCCTAGGGCGCAGAACATCCAAGACAACCAAACGATTGTGAATAGCCCGCTAGACCACAACCGAGCGGCGTTCCGGAATGTGAGGGGACCAAATCCAAGATCCCCAATGGACCATGGGGGATTGGGGCCAAATATGCGAATAAGCCATCTTTGAGGTAATAGTCTCATTGTCAGAATGCATCCATACCCGTGTGTCCGTTGAATTTTGTGCGATGGGGACATGAACAATGTCCCTGACAAGATCCAGGTAAGCCTCAACGATGAGAAGGTGAAATGCCATGACCCTTCATAAAAGTACGCAGAAATACTTTGCCAAAATAGATATCTATACTCGTGCGAAATACCAATTTTATCAGCAATGCAATAGCCCAACTAGTTATCAATCCAAAATAATACCGCGGAATGGTTCCCAGGGATCCAGCGAGACTCATCTAAACAATCCTCAATACAGGGCCTGATCCCAGCCCATATCGAGGAAGGAAGAAAAGATCTCCGAATAGATCCATCCGCAGTCAAATAACGTTTGCGGAGAACCTGGAAGATCACAGAGTTCGAAGTCATAACCTTCCATCCCAACTTCATCAAAAAAGCAGAATTTGCCACTGAAATAGAGCGGACGCCCAGCCCCCCTCCGTCCGGGGCATACGACACCTATCCCAGTTGACGACCACTGAACCCTTAGAGTTTACATCATCAGTCCAAATAAAGTTACGCATGGCTTGCTCCATTTGCTTAAGCAAGGATCTCGGCTACTTGTAAATCATCATCGTATGCACTAAGGAGCTAGTAATAACTGAATTGACCAGGCAGACTCTGCCAGCAAGAGAAAGAGTCATCCCTTTCCATCTGCAAAACTTCAGAATGACCTTATAAAAAACATGCTGCAACTCTGCGGCCTTCGGAGCCCCCTTAAAGATTGGAGCTCCTAGATAGACCGTAGAAAATGCCCCTAACTGGATACCCATAATATCTTGGATACGCTCGTGCACATAAGAAGATACCCGTGCACCAAAATAAACCTTCTATTTTCTTGGATTGAAGACCTACCCTGAAATATCAGCATACCGAGTGAGAATCTGGAGGAGAGTACGAGCATTAACCAAAGAAGCCCCACAGATCATAACAATATCATCAGCGTAGAGAATCGAAGACGGGAAAATAATATTCCTAGGTGCAGTGAACAGCCCAAGCTGATTATGATCCACCGCAACCCCAATAAGCTTGCTTAGAATCTCCTCTGCAATGCAGAAGAGAAGAGGAGATAAAGGATCGCCCTGCCTAACTCCACGAAAGCAAGAAAAATACCCAACTGGCGACCCATTGAGCAAAATTGAAATCCTGGAAGACCGAAGAATAACCTCAATCCAGTGAACAAAAGTCTCCACAAAACCGAACCGATTGAGAACGTGTATCAAGAAGCCCCAGTCTAACATGTCGAAAGCCTTTCGGATATCAATTTTCAAGATCATATTATCATCAAGCCATCCTTGCAAGACATTGAATCCTTCTGAAACCATAGCGATACAATCATGAATTTGTCTGCCCGGGATAAATCCAAATTGCGTAGGAGACACATACACAGAGATGATAGCTCCCAAACAAGTAGCCAAAATCTTCGTTATAACCTTGAAAAGGAAATTACTCATAACAATCGGATGAAAATTGTCAATAGTGTTCGCGTCCTTAGTCTTTGGAATGAGATCCATAAAGCTAGTGTTTAACCCTATTAAAGAATGAACGTACCCCGTCGATAACCTCTGTTGAGATGATGTCCCAACAGTGACAATAGAAGACCCCATTGAAACCATCCGGGCCAGGAGAGCTATCGAACCTAGCTCAAAAACTGCATCCTTAATCTCTGAATCTGATGGGATAGCCGTCAAAAAGATATTATACGCTACCTCCACCACCGGAGAGATGACCCGATCCACCATAGAATAATCCACGTTGGAACTCCCAACATCGGAGAAAAGCTCCGTATAGAAGGATGTGATATGATTCCCTAGAACGACCGAATCATCTAAGAAAATACCATCAATCATCAAACCTTGAATCCCCGAATGTCCCTCCCGAATCTTACACCGATGATGAAAAAACGTAGTATTATGAACCCCATCATTAAGCTAGTCAGAGCGCGCCTTCTATTTCATGAATTCCGACTGTAAGAGCAATGTTTTAAATAAAGCACATTGAGCTTTGAATTCAGAATCCCGACGGGCAGCAGAGAAACCCAAAGCCTCAATCTCTGCCTGAATTTGCCGCACGTTTTCCATCTGCTAGTCCACTTGACGATTCACATCCCCAAGCACTTCTTTATTCCAGACCTTAAAAGCTTGACGCAACCATTTTAGTTTCCACATGATACGCAAGAGAGGGTTAGGGGATAGACACGGCTGATTCCAGGAGGAGACAACCAGTTCCCGAAATGAATCATGACAAATCCACATGCATTGAAAGCAAAACGGAACTGGACCCCGAGTGATGGAGGACGAACAGCAAACCAAAATAGGGTGATGATCCGAGCCAATACGAGGGAGAACCAAACCTTTAACTGCTTGCCACAAGGCGAAGAAACCAGTTTAGCCTGAAGAAGAGAATGAGGCGTACGGGTGGTGCACCAGGTAAAATAATTACCTGTAGTCGGCACCGCAAACAAACCAGCGTCCTCCAAGAAATCCCTAAAATCCTTGCAAGAAGCCTGGGGTAAAGTGCCACTACCTGATCTCTCATGATGGCCCACAATAGCATTAAAATCCCCAATAAGCAATAGATCATCCAGACCGAAATTCCTCAAATCCAACCAGAGCGTGCGGCGATCAATATGAGTACACAAACCATGAACCAAGCCATCCTCTATTGCGCGTCATGTGGAAGCTCAAGCGGTTGCGCCAGACTATTAAGGTTTGGAATAAAGACGTCTTTGGTGATGTTAATCATCAGGTGGAGAGCCAGATGGAGAAAGTTCGGCAGATTCAGGCAGATATTGAGACCGTGGGCTTCACTGATGTGCGTCGTGACATGGAACTTGATGCACAAAACATTTTGTCTCACACGCTGTTATTACAATTTGAATTCCTGAAGCAGAAAGCCTGCTCGGCATGGTTGAAGGATGGGGATCGTAACACGGCATTTTTCCATCATCGTTGTTAGATTCGTAGTGGTCGCTCGAGGATACAGGGACTAATGATCGATGGTAGCTACTCAGATGATCCGATTGTTCTTGGGAATCACAACATTTCCTTCTATACGGAGCTCTTTGCAGACACAGGGCATACCATTTTGGATTATACTTTGGTTGATCAGGTGATTTCTCCTACGGTTGGTATGGTAGATAACACTCTTTTGACGGCTATTCCTTCAGAGTCGGAGATTAAAGATGGGGCTTTTGATATGGGTTCGGACAGTTCTCCGGGACCGGACGGTTTCAATGGGATATTTTATCATCACTTTTGGGACGTTATTTCGGCAGATGTGGTCGCCGCGGTTCATTTTTTCTTCATTAATGCGTCCCTTCCTACAGGATTGAACGCTAGTTTTATGGCGCTCATTCCAAAGACTAAGGATGCTAATATTATTGAGAACCTTAGGCCGATCGTTATGAGTAATTTTCTTTTCAAGATTATTACCAAGATTTTGGCGACTCGGTTGGGCTCTATCATTTCTTATTTGTCTCCTACACAGTTTAGTTTTATCCCGGGCAGATTCACGACTGTATAGCTCTGGTTTCTGAAGGCTTCAATGTTTTGCAGGGTCAGAATCATGCCAACATGATTTTGAAAATTGATATCCGCAAGGCGTTTGATACTCTTAATTGGGGTTTTTTTGATTCACGTCTTCCGTTGGTTTGGCTTTTCGGAGGTTTTCGTTCATTGGATTGAAGTACTGAGCAATTTATTGAAGATTCAACTACAACCGTTCATGGCGCCTAAGAAGATCATTTTTCCATCTTCTATTATGTACGCGGATAATATTGTGATTATGTGGGGGGGCCTCTTCGGCGAATGCACGTGCTCTTCTTCAGATCCTCACACTATATGCGGATATCTCGGGTTAGGCCTTCAATCCTTGTAAATCCAAGGTTTACTTCAGCAACCGGGTCTCTAATCATGTGCATGGCCGTATACAGACAATTATGGGTATTCACGTTGGGGCCTTCCCAATGGTTTATCTTGGTGCCCCTATTTCCAAACGTGCTCCCAAGGTGGCGGATTTACAACCCATTTTTGATAAGGTGATTCTCAAGTTCAGAAGGTGAAAAGGGACATCTTTATCTATGGCTAGTCGTGTCGGCCTGGTGAATTCGGTGATCACCAGTTCCTTTGTGCACACAATGATGGTTTATATGTGGCCTCGAACAATGTTACTGCAAATGGAAAAGGCCATCCATAATTTTATCTGGACTGGTGATGTCAACTCTAGTGGTTCGGTGGTGGTAAATTGGAATCGATGTTATATGCCCCGGGCCAAAGGAGGGTTGGGCGTCCGTTCTATTATAGTTGCTAATAATGCGTTCCTGATTAAGTTGGGTTGGAAGGTTATGAATTCGGACTCTGTGATTTACAAAACCCTCAGAAAACGTTATTTGACTTCGGACGGTTCTCTTTGTCGATCGTTCATCCCCTCTTCCATCTGGACCGGGATTCGGCCTTGCATTGCGGGTTTCTTGGAGGACTTTCATTGGATCCCTGGGTGTAATTCCGAAGTCTTATTTTGGCTTGACAACTGGTTGGGTTACGCCATTGCAGATAGGATTGGTATCCTGCAGGATTATAGACATCTATTTCGGCATCGCATCTCGGATTACTTCTATGACGAGTCCTGGCACTTCACCTTCTCGTTCATTGAGGTTTACTTGGATCTGGTCCGGGATATTGTTCGCGTCCCCATAGCTCCGGCTTCAAAGGATACGCGTGTTTGGATGCATTCTGATGATGGGATTATTACTTTGAAATTGGCTTAATGTCATTTCCACCCCCATTCTCCGGTGGTCCAATGGGGTTCCTAAATTTGGTCACCTCATATCCCGGAACGACACTCGATTGTGGCATGAAGAGCTATCCACAATCGATTGGTGGTATTGGATTTACTGCATCTGTTACGGGGAGCTTCATTGGCCCCTCGGTTTGCGATCTTTGTTGTGCAGCTGCTGAATGTGTTGATCAGTTGTTCGTCTCTTGTGTTTTTGTAGGGGCCCTTTGGCAGTGGATCTTTGACTCTTTTGACGTCCACATTTTTATGGCTTATAGCTTTAATGAATTCCTGGTGCGTTTAATGAATTTTCATTTCAGTGAGCAGGTGGCTTTCTTATGGCATGTGGCAGTGTTATCCTGCATCAGGCTCATCTGGCATATCCAGAACGACTTGACTTTCAACAACAAGCCATGGACAGTGGATGCGGCCATCCTCCGCCTTCGCGTTCTCATCTTGGAATCTTCTTCCTTAGACAAGGGTTGCATGCATAATGATCAGCAAGACCTTTTCATTCTCCGGAAACTTCGTGTACCTAGCGGCCTAGAAAAGCCCCGAAGATTGTGCAGGTTAGTTGGCAAAAACCCCTCCCGGGCTGGATCAAGGTGAACATGGATGGCAGTGCTTCGGGGGCTCCTAGATGCCTTACAACTTCTGGAGTCTTCCGGAACTACAGAGGCTTCCTTTGGTGTTGCTTTGTGGAGCATTGTGGTTCGGGCTTTGCTTTTGAGGCAGAATTGGTGGCGGCTATGTGGGCCATTCATTATGCATTTGCGAAGGGCTGGACCCAACTATGGCTGGAGTCAGATTCTGTTTATGTGGTGGAGTTGCTTTAGAAGAGGTTCGACGGGGTCCCCTGGCGCCATCTTAGCAAGTGGTGTTACACTATGCACCTTCTTTCACAGATGGATTTGGTGGTCTCGCACAGTTTTCGGGAGAGCAATCGGGTGGCAGACCTGCTTAGCAAGAGATCGCACTCTGAGACTTGGTGGGGAGTCCCACCAGTGGATATCTTGTCGTCTCTCACAGAAGATTATGTTGGCCAGTCCAACTATAGGTTTGTTAGTTAATGCGTCTGGGATTTTCTGGTTGTATCATTTGGGACGCTTTTCTCCATGGGGGTACTCTTTTTCCTACCAAGGGTTTTTCCCACAAGGATGGGTTTTACCTTGAGAGGTTTTAACGAGGCCCCAACCATTCAGCCATCTGGTCGGCTTGTGACCATTTTGTTTTTGTTTTTGACTTTTTTAAGGCTTACTTGTTTTGCTACCTGATCAGTCTGTGATCAGGATGACTTTCTTTTTCATTTATTTATCTATTCGGATTTATTCGAAAAAAAACCTTAGGCTCACAAATAGCCAGAAGAGATGGTTTGTGCCTTTGATATAAAGCCTTAAGAACGTTACGAGAAGCAACGTTCCCAACTCCCTGGATGTTCCAGAAGATGGAATTCATTGAGACGGAGGAGGGGGGCGCCCATGTTGAACGCGCGGCATCTTCAGAAGTAGAATGTGTTTCAGAATCGATCGTGAGAGTATTGGAAACCTCATCTGCATAATCTGCCCATCGATTTGAAGCCACAAAATCAAGCTCATTGGGCCCGGAAGGATCCAAAATAATTGTGAGAGCATGAATAGCCAGAGATGATCCATGCTCGAAGCTCTGAAGTATCCTGGTCTTGACCGTATCAAGAGAACTGTCCCGGTAAGCTCTACTAAGGGTGCAGATTGGCTTTTCCAAAGGATGTTGTATTGTTAGAGGCAGACTTGTAGAAAATGAACTAGCGTGTGAGACTGGAACCTTGGGAACTAGAATGAGAGTAGGGAGAGCCGGGGGTGAGTCCGTGGAATGCTGATCTGGAGCCTAATCCGATGCAAGAGCCTCAAAAGCATTATCAAGATGAATATCATTAGGGCAAGTGACTATGGCACAGGATGGGGAACCATGATGCATAGTCGAAACCGTATTATCCATTGAGTTATCAACGGCTTTGCCCTTGTCCGTAGCTTGCTGAATCGGACGGTAAATCTTACAAACTTGAGACCGGTCCCTTTGGGCTGATGAGTGACGTCCATCCGGAGCCCCTGAACAGCCCTGGATTGAAGGAGGTCATCTCTCCGGAGTCGAATTTCCCGTTGAAGCAAAACGGCAGAAAGCAGACGAGTGTCCCATAATATTACACTTCGAGTAGAACTCAGGAAGTTTCTCATAGCTAACCGACCCAAATGAACACTGATCAACCCGCTCAACCATAATATGATCCTCCAATGGCTTAGCAAGATCTATGTCAACCAACACACGAATAAAGTGACCTAGGGAGCCATCTAAAGACCGTTGATCGATTTATACTGGATTACCAATAGCACTAGCAATCCCCAAAATGGTACGGGATCCCAGTATTCCAGACTAAGCTCAAAAAACGGAACCAAACACTAGCAACAGAGGTGTGAACCTTGTAAAGGTTGAAGTCTGGAACCCAGGGAGAGAGCCGAATGGTCCCCGGATTAAGCGCCCAAGTAATACGTAGCTGAGCATGAGATCGATCCTGCGCATTAGAAAATTTAATACAGAAATACCCCTTGCCCAGGGGGATTAGTTTCCAATCAGAATTGATGCCCCATTAGCTCGGAAAGTCGTTTATGCAAAAGCATAGTAGGCCATGGCTTGGTGCCCTTTCCCAAAATAACCCACCCAATCAACGAATAAGAGAATTCAATAAGACGTTGTTGATAAACATTCTCATCAATAGTCACTGAGTAGTAATCACCTTTTCTAACCGGTTTAGGGATGGAGTTAATCTTGCCCGAAACAATATGAGAAAAGGAGAAAAATTTACCTAGGCCCGAGGGGAGAATTGAATCCATAGGGTTTGGATTACCTGAAATGACTTTAGCGAAAGAGTCACCGAAATGGTTATGAGCATTAGCGTTATGAGCCGAAAGTCGAGGGTTCAATTCATGGGAGCAGGCCATTGTGGATGAGCTTCCAGCAATTTGAGTAGCACTCTTGGGAGGACATGCAGGAGGGATACCCTGAAGATGGCAGCCAGAGGCCCAGGGGTCATTACCCCCCTCGGAGGGGCGGTCATGGAGCAGGATGGTGTAGCTGGCCCCCCATAATGGCACCCAAGGGGGCCGGTCCCCCCAAGCTTAGCGGCAGGCATGGGGGGAATAACTCCAATTGCAGCGGCTGCATTGGAGGTGGGGGGAGCCGCCCCCTAACTTCAAACAAAGGAGAAGTAGCAACAAAGGAGGTAGGGGGCTGCGTTGGAGTGGACGGCATATAAGCCTCTGGCGGCACTAATCCTACGAAGGACTGCATGGGGGGTTGAACCTGGAATCACTTTTGAAGGCACAAAGTTCGTAGGGACGCCGTAATAGGATAACAAAGGATATGCTGCAACCTGCAAGCCCGACTTGACGGTGGCAGGTGGAAGGGGACTGCGATCGATCGGCGTTGCAACCGTCGTTGAGGATGATCGCGATGGTAGGGAAGACTGAAGACGGACATGAGGAGGCAAGAAATTAGCAGTTAAACCATGAACGTTTCCGACGAGGACATGATGATGACAGCCGGTGAACACCGGCGCCATTGATCAAGATAGCCGGACGGATTAGAGCATTAGGGGTTTGTGAAAAAGTCTCTTTAACTCTTTCAATTGTGATTTTAATGCTTGTTTTTAACATTTATTTTAGCACTTAGTTAATTATCAGTTGGATAGCAGATTTAACTAACAACAGATATAATGTAAATGCAAGAATGTGAATGCCGAAAGTAAATTGACACAAGTAATTTTTATAGTGGTTCGAAGATGGGGTAACTCTTCTAATCTACTCTTCTCCAACTCCTGGAGGAATCCACTAAGTTACATATCAAGATATAAAGCAGATAACACTCTAGAGATAGCCTTGATCACACAGCTGGCTTCTCCTGCGACTCAGCTTCTTCACGAGGTAGCTGCCTTGCTACTTCAGCTCACTTTCAAGTCCTTGGATTTGATCACAAAGCCCTCCAACAAACTTGAAACTTGGTTCGACCTTGAACCTTTCTAGAATCCTTCAACTTGGAAAGTATACCTCTTTTTGATCTTCAAATTGTTTCCTCTTCAACTGGTTGAAGTTGTCTCTCCTTCACAGCTTGTGTTGGATCGCGTTTCTTCAAGTTTAGGCTTGAGGAATATCTTGAAAATACTTCGAGAATATTTGCAGATTGATTGCTTGAATAATGCTTGCTCTTGCTAGGTTCAGGTTATCAAGGTAACCTTTTCTCAAATGCTTCCTCAGCCTTTTATTGTGCACATTTGAAATTTGCTCGTTGAAGAGATAGGCTAGTTTCAAATGTCACTTTGTGTTCGTTGGCTTGTCTTTTCTTGGTCTGCAGCCCTTGTGATGTTGACCTTTCCTCGTATTAATTGACTCTGCAACTTTACAAATTCTGACACAAGGTGCAGTGTTTCCCATTGGCTCATTACTTTGGCATATTTCTGGGCCAAACACTTTAAGACCTGGCAACTTGACATATTACTATATCGAGTAATATTCTTGACTTTATTCCAACGGATCTAAGTCAGTTGTTTTGACTTGACTGCTGCCTTTACCCTAGGTGACTTGAGTCTGCTCCAATCATAAGATTGACTCAACTATCGCTTCAACTGATAGACTTGGCTCTTTAAGTTGACTTGACTGACACTTCTTACAGTTGTTACTCAGCTGACTCTCATTCAGTCGAGTCCTTGACTTCCTTCCTGGCCATACTCAGCTGACACACAACAGTGTCTTCATTCTAGTCAGCTTGTCTTCTTGTAATCTTGACTTAGCTGACTTAACTCAGTTCTTTCAGTCCTATCTATTACAATACAGAATTACAAGGAAAATGGGGTGCCAACTTAGAGTCTAAGTTTTACATGGTATCATCAAAATCTAACAAATAAATTACCTAACATGCACCTTAGGTTCTACAATTGCAACAATATCAGGTTTATGTACACGACATAAATCCTTAAGCATGGATCTAGAGGCCTCGTTGCCAATACCTCTAGCATTCCAAAAAATTCAATTCATGATGAAGATGGAGGGGGATTTTTTTTGAATAAATTCGAAATTATATATAAAAATGAAAAAGAGAGTTCTCCTGATCACATGCTGATCAGGTAACCAAAAATAAGTCTGGAAACAATGTCATAAAAGAGAACGAAATGGTCACAAGCCGACCAAAGGACTGAATGGTTGGGGCCTCGTTAAAACCTCCCAAGGTAAAACCCACCCTTGTGGGGAAAACCTTTGGTAGGAAAAAGAGTACCCCCATGAATGAAAAAAATGTACAAAAATGGGAAAAGAAACCTGAAGCCAGGACGCCCTAAGTTTTTTTAATAAATGCGAAATATATATAAAAATGAAAAAGAGTATTCCTGATCACAGGCTGATCAGGTAACCAAAGTAAAGCCTGATAACAAAGTCAAAAGAAAATAATGAAATGGTCACAAGCCGACCATATGGCTGAATGGTTGGGGCCTCGTTAAAACCTTCCAAGGTAAAACCCACCCATGTGGGAAAAACCCCTGGAAGGAAAAAGAGTACCCCCCATGATAAAAGCGTCCCAAAAGCCGACAAGACCGAAAATGCGACGCACTAAGGAACAAACCTATAATTCGATTGGCCAACATAATCCTGAGTGAGGGACTGAATAATGGACGTTGGGGGCGAACCCCACCATGTATCCACCTGCGACGACTTGCTTAGAATATCCGCTGCCTGGTTTCCTTCCCTAAAGATGTGCGAAACCACAAAATCCATTTGAGAAAGAAGGTGGAGAGTGTATCTCCACATACTCAAATGGCGCCAAGGAACTCCAATGGATTTCTTACGCAACAACTCCACCACATAGACCGAGTCCGACTCCAGCCATAGTTGGTTCCATCCCTTTGAGGAATCGTATTGGATGGCCCACATAGCCGATGTAAGTTCCGCCTCAAAAGCAAAACCAAAACCACATCGTTCCATGAAGCACCCGCGAAAAAACCCCCTACAGTTGCGAAAAACTCCAGAAGCTGTGAGATTTCCGGGTGCCCCCGTAGCACTACCGTTTGTGTTAACTTTGATCCATCCCGACAAAGGTTTCTGCCAAGTGACCTGCACAATCTTCGGGGCTTGTCTAGGGCGCCCAGGAACACGGAGTCTGCGGAGAATGAAGAGGTCCTGTTGATCATTTTGCATGCAACCTCGGTCTAAGGAAGATGACTCCAGAATTAGGACACGAAGGCGTAGGATGGCCGCCTCCAGTGTCAAGTCTTGTTGTTGAAGGTCAAGTCATTTCTGATTTCCCAGATGAGCCAAGTACCAGAAAGGACAGCCGCGCGCCAGAGAAAGCCCACCTGATCACTGAAATGAAAACGCATCAAACGCACCAGAAATTCATTAAAGCTATAAGCCCTAAACTAATTGATATTAAAGGCATCAAAAATCCACTGCCATAGGGCCTCTGCAAAACCACATGAGACAAATAAATGATCAACAGATTCATTGTTAGCACAACAAAGACCGCAAACCGAGGGTCTCGTGAAGGAGCCACACGCGAACGCAGCAAAGACGCTAAAACCACAAGACGATTGTGGATAGCCCGCCATACCATAATCGAACGTCTTTCGGAATGTGAGGAGACCAAATCCGGAACCCCAATGAACCGTTGGAGCGAGGACGCAAAAATGTGTAGGCAGATTTCGGTGATACATCCATCATCGTGAGTGAAGCCACACCCGTGTATCCGATTTACGCTTTGGAGCGATGGGGACTCTAACAATATCTCGGACCATATCCAAATAAGCCTCAATGAATGAGAAAGTAAAGTGCCATGTCCCGTCATAAAAGTAATCCGAGATGCGATGTCGAAATAAGTGTCTGTACTCCTCAGGAATCCCAATCCTATCAGCAATGATGTAACCCAACAATTTATCCAGCCAGAATCGAACTCCATAATTGCATCCCGGAATCCAGCAACAGTCCTCCAAGAAACCCGAGATCCCAGGCTGAATCCCTCTCCAGATGGAAGAGGGGATGAAAGAACGGCGTGGAGATCCATCAGAAGCTAAGAAACGCCTATGGAGGATGTTGTAAACCAAAGAGTTGGAAGTCATAATCTTCCATCCCAACTTCATAAGGAAAGCATTGTTGGCGACCACAATAGACCGGACACCCAAACCACCTTCCGCCCGGCATGCAACAACGACTCGATTTAACCACCACCGATCCTTTCGAGTTCACATCGCTATCCCGGATGAAATTACGCATAGCCTTTTCCATTTGTCGTAACAAAGTTCTCGGGCCACTTGTATACCATCATCGTGTGCACAAAGGAGCTGGTAATCACCGAATTCACCAAACAAATGCGGCCAAATCGACGAGAGCGAACCTTTCCACCTTCGAACTTGAAAATAATCTTGTCGAAAATTGATTGGAGGTTGGCCACTTTGGGCGCACCCTTGAAGATGGGGGCGCCCAAGTAGACTGTAGGGAATGCGCCCATATGCATCCCAGTGATCGTCTGAATACGACCTCGCACATGATTGGAAACCCGGCTTCCAAAATAAGCTTTAGATTTATTAGGATTGAAAATCGACCCGACATGTCTGCATAGAGGTTAAGTATCCGGATAATAGACGTGCACTACTCGAGGATGCCCCACACATAATCACAATATCATCTGCATACATAATGGATGAGGGGAAAACCACCTGATTAGGTGCCCAAAAAGGCTGGAGTAGATTCCTGATGACCGCGTCCTCGACCAATCTACTCAGAACGTTCTCCGCAATGCAAAATAGTAGAGGAGATAACGGATCCCCCTGTCGGACCCCTCGAAAGCAAGAGAAGTAACCCATTGGTGACCCATTCAAGACAAAGATTCTCGAAGATCAAGGATGATCTCAATCCGGTGAATGGACACTTCGTGAGAAACCAAAGCGACGTAACACGTGAATCAAGAAGCCCCAATTAATCAGTATCAAAAGCCTTCCTGATGTCAATCTTTAAGATCATATTGACATCATTACGACCAGTAAAATATTGAACCCCTCCGAGACCAACGCAATACGATCATGGATTTGCTGCCGGATAAAGCCAAACCGGGTAGGCGACAAGTAAGAAGAGATGATCGAGCCAAGCCGCGTCGCCAGAATCTTGGTAATAATCTTAAAAAGGAAATTGCTCATCACGATCGGTCTAAAGTCTTCCACCACATTAGCTTCCTTGGTTTTTGGGATGAGTGCCATAACTGCATTCGACCCGACCACGGAAAGGAAGCCGTGACGAAAAAATATCGGATAGCGGCCACCACCTCCTCAGAAATGAGATCCCAAAAATGATGATAAAATCTCCCACTGAAACCGTCTGGGCCTGGGGCATTGTCCAAACCCATATCAAATGCCGCCTCTTTCACTTCAGATTCTGAAGGAATAGCCGTCAAAAGTGCGTTATCAACCATGCTAACTATCGGAGAAATAAGATGATCGACCAGAGTGTAGTCCGAAGTGCTTTGCCCCGTGTCCGCGAAGAGGTCCGTATAGAAGGAGATAATGTGATTCCCAAGAGCCACCGGGTCCTCTGTATAACTACCATCAACCATTAAACCTTGTATCCGTGAGCGCCCATTCCGAATCTGACAGCGACGATGGAAAAATGATGTGTTACGATCTCCATCCTTTAACCAATCCGATCGTGATTTCTGCTGAAGGAATTCCGACTGCATGAGCAACGTGCGAGACAGCGCCGACTCCGCCTCCAACTCCATATCCCTGCGAGCCTCGGTGAAACCATCGGATTCAATATCTGCCTGAATCTGACGAACCCTTTCTATCTGATAATCCACCTGACGATTAACATCCCCAAAAACTTCCTTATTCCAAACCTTGATCGTTTGTCGCAACCTCTTGAGTTTCCACATGACGCGTTGCAATGGATTAGGCGATGCGCACGGGATCGCCCAAGAGGTAGTCACAATATTCCGGAAAGAGTCGTGATGAATCCACATGCGCTGAAAAAGAAAAAGAGACGGACCCCTGATAGTGGGATTAGAATAAGAAACCAAAATAGGGTGGTGATCGGAGCCAATGCGAGGAAGAACTAAGCCCTTAACAACTTGCCAGAAAGAGAAGAATTGACCGGTTGCTAGGGCTCGATCCAACTTAGCCTGAAGGAGAGATAGAGGCCTTCGGGGGGAGCACCAAGTAAATGAGTTCCCCGTAGTCGGCACCGCAAATAAACCTACATCCTCCAAGAAGTCCTTGAAGTCCTGACAAGAGGCCTGGGATAAGGTAGTACTGCCAGAACGCTCGTGATGTCCCAACACAGGATTGAAATCCCCAATAAACAGCAGATCAGTAAGACCCAAATTCCTCACATCCAACCAAACGGCACGACGAGCAACATGATCACACAAGCCATGAGCAAAACCAACATGGAAAACCATAGAGCCAGTGAGATAATGTATGAGCTCCGCAGGCGGGACGCACTACCATGTACCGTACTCCGTCTTCTTGCTCAACATGTCTGCCACCCAAATGCCCTCCCGAAAAATATGTGAGACCACAAAATCCATATGAGCGAGAAGATGCAAGGTGTAGTGCCAAGTGCTAAGGTGGTGCCATGGGACCTCCGCTAATCTCTTCTCCACAAGTTCACCACATACATTGAATCCGACTCCAGCCAAATTGTGTCCATCCCTTGTCAAAAGCATACTAGGATCGCCCACATTATTGCGACCGATTCAGCTTCAAATGCATAGCCCGAACCACAATGATTTACGAAACACCCCCGAAAGAAACCTCTACAATTCTGGAAAACCCTGGAAGCAGTGAGATTGCCCAGCGCCCCCAAAGAACTAACGTTCGTATTTACCTGTATCCAACCCGGGAGGGGTTTTTGCCAGTTAACTTCCACAATCTTTGGTGCTTGTCTAGCCCACCCAGGAACTCACAGCCTACGCAGGATGAGAAGGTCCTGTTGGTCATTGTATATGCACCCCCGATCCAGTGATGATGATTCAATAATGAGAACCCGAAGATGGAGAGTTGCCGCATCTCTGAGATACCAATTCTGTCTGCTATAGAGTAACCCAGCCAATTATCAATCCAAAATAATACCTCGGGATTAGCCCCTGGGATCCAACGGGAGTCATCCAAGCAAGCCAAAATGTAAGGTTTAATCCCAGCCCAGATAGAAGAAGGAAGAAACGACCTCCGGACCGCCCCATCCGCCGTCAAATAGCACCGCCTAAGGGTGCTGAAGATCATCGAGCCTGAGTTCATGACCTTCCAGCCCAATTTCATCAAGAAAGTTGTATTAGCCACCACAATCAATCGAACGCCCAAACCCCCTTTAGTCCGAGGCGCCGCAACACCGATTCCAACTAACCGCCACCGACCCCTTTGAATTAACATCCCCAGCCCAAATGAAGTTATGCATGGCCCTTTCCATTTGCTTGAGCAAGGTGCAGGGCCATTTGTAAACCATCATTGTGTGCACAACCGAACTAGTAATCACCGAATTAACGAGGCAAACTCGACCAGCAAGGGAAAGAGAAGTACCTTTCCATCTTCTGAATTTGAGGATGCCTTATCCAAGATGGGCTGAAGAGCCACAACCTTAGGGACACCCTTCAAGATCGGTGCGCCTAGATATATGGTGGGAAACGTCCCGGGCTGGATCCCCGTGATAGTTTGCACCCTCCCACGGACATGCGGTGAGACCCGGGAGCCAAAGTAAACTTTAGATTTCCGAGGATTGAACGCTTGGCCAAAAATATCCGCTTAAAGGTTGAGAATCTGAAGAAGAATACGGGCGTTGGCTGAAGAAGCCCCACACATAATAACAATATCATCCGCGTATAAGATGGATGATGGGAAGATAATTCGTCTGGGCGCCATGAACGGATCTATCCAATTTTGATCAACCGCAACTTCAATAAATTTACTAAGTATTCCTCCGTGATGCAAAACAGTAATGGGGATAAAGGATCACCCTGTCTGACCTCTCTAAAATAGGGAAAGTACCCCACCGGCATCCCATTTAGAAGCACTGATATTCTGGACGACCGAAGAATAACATCCACCCAGTGAATAAAAATCTCAGAGAAACTAAAGCGACGCAAAACGGGTAGTAACAAATTCCATTTCAATGTATCAAATGCCTTACGGATATCATTCTTCAAGATCATATTCGCATCCAATCGATCATGCAAGACATTGAACCCTTCAGAGACCATGGCAATACAATCATGAATCTGCCTCCCCGGAATAAACCCGAACTGCGTAGGAGATAAATAGGCAGCAATAATCGAACCCAAACGCGTAGCCAATATCTTAGTAATAATCTTGAACAGAAAATTACTCATAACAATCAGGCGAATGTTCTCAATAACATTAGCATCCTTAGTCTTTGGGATGAGCGCCATGAAGCTAGCGTTCAAACCCAAAGGTAGGGATGAGCTAATGAAGAAAAACCTGACCGCGGCGATCACCTCGACGGAGATGACATCCCAAAAGTGGCGATAAAATATCCCACTAAAACCGTTTGGTCCTGGAGAGCTATCCGAATCCATATCAAAAACTGCTTCCTTAATCTTTGTATCCGAAGGAATGATTGTCAAGCTAGCATTATCCGACGCCCCTACCCTGGGGGAAATAACCTGATCAACTATAGTATAATCTGCAATGGTACCCCCAGTGTCCACGAAGAGCTCCTTATAAAAAGAAATAACGTGATTCCCAAGAACCGCTGTATCATCAGTGTAACTGCCGTCCACCATAAGACACTGAATCCCCGTGCGTCCGCTGCGAATCTGGCTACGACGATGAAAAAATGCCGTATTACGATCCCCATCCTTAAGGCAAGCCGAGCATGCCTTTTGTTTTAGGAATTCAGATTGTAATAGCAACGTCTGAGACAACATCTTCTGGGCATCCATCTCCTTGTCCTGACGAGCAGTTGTATAGCCCAAATTCTCAATATCTGCCTGAATTTGACGAACTTGCTCCATCTGATACTCCACCCTGCGATTAACGTCCCCAAAAACATCTCTGTTCCAGACCTTAATAACCTGCCGCAACCTTTTGAGCTTCCACATGACGCAAAACAAAGGGTTGGGCGTGGCGCAAGGAGCAGCCCAAGAAGTGGTAACCAAATCGTGGAACGTGTCATGATAAACCCACATATGCTGAAAACGAAATGGAACCGGACCCCTGCTAATGGAAGATGAGCAAGAAACCAAAATGGGATGGTGATCGGATCCAATGCGTGGAAGAACTAAGCCCTTAACAACTTGCCAAAAAGAGAAAAATTGACAAGTTGCTAGGGCTCGATCCAACTTAGCCTGAAGGAGGGATAGAGGCCTTCGGGGGGAGCACCAAGTAAATGAATTCCCCGTAGTAGGCACTGCAAACAAACCAGCATCCTCCAAGTAATCCCTGAAATCCTGACAAGAGGCTTGGGATAAAGTACCACTGCCAGAGCGCTCATGATGTCCCAAGACCGCGTTAAAATCCCCAATAAGCAGCAGATCAGTAAGACCCAAATTCCTCAAATCCAACCAGAGCGCACGCCGAGCAATATGATCACACAAACCATGAGCAAAACCAACATGAAAAACCATAAATCCAAATTGAACTTGCAGAACAATACATTGAGTAGAAGACCAAACCTGGTTAAGGCAGAGATACCAGCCTCACAGAAGACCCAAATATCCGGACGTCCATTATCCCAGAAGTTCTGAGCCACGAACCTCAATCCCAAACTATTCCAATAAGAATCCAAAATAGATGAAATGTCCACTTTAGGCTCACAAATAGCTAAAATGGAAGGTTTGTGTTTTTGACATAACGCCTTAAGAACATTATGAGAGGCAATGTTCCCAATCCCCCGGATGTTCCAGAAGATGCAATTCATTGAGACAGTGGGGGGGTGGCGCCTGTGATGACCGCACGGTAAAAATCAGAGTGTGGTGTGCTGCATAATCTGACGACTGCGAATTGGCCATTTCATCTGCATAATCTGCCCATCTCTTTGAAGCTGCATAATCTATTCATTTGGCCCTGGGCGATCTGGTTCAATAGTGATGTCATGAGTTGCTGGTGATGGACCTTCAGTAACACTCTGGATTAATCTGGATTTAGCCAAATCAAGGGAGCTGTCTCGGAAGGCACAACTCAGAGCCCGAATAGGCTTCCCCAATGGATGCTGAACCGTAAGAGGCAGAATAGTGGAAACAGGGCCAGTGTTGGAAGTAGAGGCGTTGGGGACCGGTTCCCTCGCTGGATAGTCTGATTGAGAGTTTGCGGAAGGTTGGTCAGGGGTGTCATCTGAAGAAAGAGCCGCAAAAGTGTTACTCATATGTATATCAGAAGGGCAAGGGACTATTGCACAGGTAGGGGATCCTGGAAAGGAGAGAAGGGTCCGATCGTGAAATTCTCTCTCTAGGGTTTAGCTCTCTTCTCTCTCTTGATCTCTTATCGGACGTCTTTTCCATACTCACCGGCGTTGATGCCGGCCATGGCCTCACCGGAGTCGCTGGCTTTCTCCGGCCTTACTTCGAACTTTGCTCCACATCATGCCCGTCCACACGAATCAACCGTTGCGTGTCCTCCCTCTCCGCGCGCAAGGCAACTCCGAACATGGAAAACATTTGACATCGGGGAAGTTTTCCTTCTATGGGGTTCCTTGACCTTCTTGTCCGCCACAAACGTCGAACAACAAAGACCCTGCACGCCCTCATCGGCAGCGCGTGGTCCAGCCCGCCAAAGACGCCCTCTTCTCATACCGCCAAAGCCGGCGCGCAAGTGCGTCCTCGTACTTGCAACCAAATGCGACCATGCGACATGACCCCGCGGCTGCTCCAAGCGTGCAACATCGTCACACGCCCTGCCTTCTCACGACGGACAGCGCCCATGTGCAATGCCCAGCACATCCTCGTACCATCCGGACAACCTCGCACTGCAGACGGGCTTGTCTCCTAGCGACGATGCACCGCAATTGCCCCACACACCCGATGCCGCGTCCCATGGATGCTCCCTTTACCCCCATGGCTGCCTTTGTCCATGGGGGCTGGCCCTTCTTGTCTCCATGAGGGCCAATAGCCACTCTATCCTCTAGAGTGGTCCCCTCCCGGGGAGTGATGCCCCGGGCCACGCCTCTCCCATCCTCGAGCACTCCTCCCGCATGTCCACCAATGAAAGCTTCTCACCTTGGCCGGATGCTCGCCACCATGGGCCACCCCAAATCGTCAACCCAAAGATCCTTCACTAGTAACATGGGTCATCAAGTTTATTCTTTTGCGCAGTGGTTTCAGAAACCCCATCCGACGAATTCAACTTTCCCACAAAGTTTACGTATCAAACAAATGGATTCCACGACTCGGGCTCCGTAATTCCAATCTGTTTTGTACAAAGGGTCTCTAGTAAAAATCCGATCCCCAAACCATTCGCAAAGGTGATTACTACTCCGTAACTATTGATGATAACATTTACCAAAGAACGCTAACTCAATTTTCCTACTCATTAATTGGGCGGTTATTTTAGGAAAAGGTACCAAGCCATGGGCTACCATGCTCTTACATAAACGCCTATCTGAATTATGGGGCATCAAGAATGAATGGAAACTAATTCCCCTGGGCAAGGGATTCTTTTGTGTCAAATTGTTTAATGCGCAGGATCGTTCTCGGGCTCTGCAACGCACCAATTGGACGCTTAACCCTGGTACTATCCGTCTATCTCCATGGGTGCCTGACTTCAACCCTTACAAGGCTCAGTCTTCAGTAGCCAGTGTTTGGGTGCGGATTTTTGAACTCAGTCTGGAATACTGGGACCCCAACACCATTATGGGGATTGCCAGTGCTCTTGGGAACCCATTATAGATTGATCAGTGTTCCTTGGATGGTTCCTTGGGCTATTTTGTTCGGGTTCTGGTGGATGTTGACCTCTCCAAACCTTTGGAGGAATATATTATGATTGAACGCACGGGCAAATGCTCTTTTGTTTCCATCTCTTATGAAAAACTACCTGCATTTTGCTCGACGTGCAGTGTTACGGGACACTCTACATCTTCTTGTCGTTTTAACACAGTGGGTAATACGGATAAGGATGGGTGCACGTCATCGGCCCAGGGACGACCACGGGAGCCTACTAATCGCAATAATTCTGTTCCGCGAGGGCGTTCCAGGGTTCGTAGAGTTTATCGTCCTGTTCAGCAGGACAAGGGCAAGGTCGTTGATGACTTAATGGGAAATACGGGTTCGACTACGCGCGTAGGTTCTTCCCCTCGCGCCATAGTCGCTTGCCCTCCAGAAATCCATCTTGGTAACACCTTCGAGGCGCTTGGTTCGGTTGAATCCCAGGATCAGCAACCTGCAGATGACTACACCGAGTATCCAGCTAGGGGGCCATCGCCCAAGGTTAGTACTTCCAAAGATTTACAACCGCTTTCGACCTTCGCAATTATGCCTATCACAAGATGCAAAGATCCTTTGGGGAAGCCTATTCGTGCTCTGAGTCGTGCCTTCCAGGACAGCTCTTTGGATTCAGCTAAAGATCGTATTCTCCAGCAAATTACGTCGGGACCGACGCCCCCCACTCATAACATCACTATTGAAATGGAAAGTTCAGAACCACACGAGATGAACTCCGCAGCATCTAAAAAATGGGCAGATTATGCAGATGACGTGGATCTTCCATAATTAGCGGACTCTGTTATGCGCCACACGTCTATTTTCACCGTGCGATCATCACAGGCGACTCCCCCTCAACCGTCTCAATGAATTGCATCTTCTGGAATATCCGGGGGATCGAGAATGTTGCATCTCGCAATGTTCTTAAGGCCTTATATCACAAGCATAAACCTTCCATTATGGCTATTTGTGAACCTAAGGTGGACTTTTCGACTATTTCCGACTCTTACTGGCATAGCCTGGGTTTGACACTTGCAGGACAAAATTTTCGAGTTAATGGGCGGCCAGACATTTGGGTTCTTCACGACTCCACTATCACATTCTTAATCAGGTCTGGTCTTCTACCCAGTGTATTGTTTTCCATGTTCAATTCGGTTCTTTGATTTTTCATGTCGGATTTACTTATGGTTTGTGTGATTACATTGCACGACGTGAGCTATGGTTGGATTTGTGGAATTTGGGTCTGGCTGATCTGTTGCTTGTTGGGGATTTCAATGCGGTTTTGGGGCACCATGAACGCTCGCGCAATGATACTCTTTCCCAAGCCTCGTGCCAGGATTTCAGGGATTTCATAGAGGACGCCAGTTTGTTTGCGGTCCCGACGACGGGGAATTCATTTACTTGGTGCTCTCCACGGAGGCCTCTATCTTTACTTCAGGCTAAGTTGGACAGAGCCCTGGCTACTTGCCCTTTTTTCGCTCTTTGGAAGGAGGTCAAGGGCTTAGTTCTTCCTCGCATTGGTTCTGATCATCACCCAATTTTGGTTACTTGCTCCTCAACCATTATTAGGGGTCCGGTCCCATTTCGTTTTCAGCGTATGTGGACCCAACATGATTCATTACGGGATTTGGTTACAACCTCTTGGGGCTCTCCATGTGACACGCACAACCCTTTATTGCGAGTCATGAGGAAGCTCAAGCGGTAGCGATATGCTATTAAAGATTAGAACAGGGATGTGTTTGGGGATGTTAACCGCAGTGTGGACAGCCAGATGGAGCACCTTCGTCAGATTCAGGCAGATATTGAGGCTTTGGGCTATACCTCCTCTCTCCGGGATAGAGAGTTGGACATCCAGTTGAAGCTTTCGCAGATGTTGCAGTCACAGGCTGAATTCCTTAAGCAAAAGGCCCGAACTGCCTGGTTTAAGGATGGAGATCGAAATACAACATTTTTTCATCGGCGTAGTCAGATTCGTACGGGACGCACGGGGATTCAGGGACTTATGGTGGCAGGGAATTTCACTGATGATGCTACGGTCCTTGGGAACCATATTATTTCATTTTACGAGGAACTCTTTGCGGATAACGGGAGCTCCAGCATGAATTTCTCGCTGGTCGACCAGGTGCTCACTCCTATGGTTGGGGCGCGGGACAATGCTTCCCTAACAGTCATTCCCTCTGATTCTCAAGTGCGATACAGTGTTTGATATGGATCCAGACAGCTCCCCGAGGCCTGATGGGTTCAATGGGATTTTTTACCGCCATTTCTGGGATGTCATATCTGCTGAGGTAACAGACGATGTTGTTCTATTTCTTTAACAATTCGTCTCTACCTCTGGGATTGAATGCCAGCTTCATGGCGCTCATCCCTAAGACTAAGGATGCCAATGTCATTGAAAACTTCCGCCCTATCGTCATGAGCAGCTTCCTTTTCAAGATCATCACGAAAATTTTGGCTACGCGCTTGGGTTCTATTATTGCTGACTATTTATCCCCGACTCAGTTTGGTTTCATCCCGGGTAGACAAATTCATGAGTGTATTGCGATGGTATCTGAAGGGTTTAATGTCTTACAGGGACGTATGGATTCGAATATGATACTGAAAATAGATATTCGTAAGGCATTCGACACATTGAGGTGGGATTTTTTACTATATGTCTTGCGACGTTTCGGTTTCTCCGAGACGTTCGTGCGTTAGGTGGAGGTGGTTCTTCGGTCATCCAGAATATCAGTGTTGTTGAATGGAACGCCTGTTGGTTATTTTTCCTGTTCCAGAGGAGTCAAACAAGGGGATCCTTTATCACCCCTATTGTTTTGTATTGCGGAGGAGGTCCTGGGTCAGTTTATCACAAAGAATGCGATAGATCGATCCCAGTTATCTCGCCTTCACGGCGCCAAGGAGTATTATCTTCCCAGCATCCATTCTTTATGCGGATGATATCGTCATCATGTGCGAGGCGTCTTCTTCCAATGCCCGGGCCTTGATTCAGATTCTTACTCACTATGCAGATATCTCGGGTCAACTGTTTAGTCCTCAGAAATCCAAGGCTTATTTTGGGACGCAGGTTTCGCATTATGTCCGTGGGAGGGTGCAACATTTTTTAGGGATTCATACAGGGACATTCCCCACCATCTACTTGGGCGCTCCAATTTTCAAGGGAGCCCCAAAGGTCGCAGATTTACAGCCCATCTTTGACAAGATAATCCTTAAGTTCCGACGATGGAAAGGCTCGTCCCTCTCCCTCGCTGGTAGGGTTTGCCTTGTTAACTCGGTGATAACTAGTTCTTTCGTGCACTCCATGATGATCTATAAATGGCCTGCCACGCTGCTAAAACAAATGGAAAAAGCCATGCGTAATTTCATTTGGACGGGAGATGTGAATTCTAAAGGAAAGGTAGTGGTCAACTGGGATACATGCTGCACGCCCAGGGCGGAGGGAGGATTGGGCGTGCGATCGCTCAAGGCTGCTAACAAGGCTTTCTTAATGAAATTGGGCTGGAAGGTTCTGAACTCGGACTCATTGGTTTTCAGGACCCTCAGACATCGGTACTTTACTAGAAATGGGGACATCCGGAGGTCCTTCCTTCCTTCTTCCATTTGGCCTGGGATCAAACCCTGTATTTCTGACTGCTTGGATGATTCTCGTTGGATACCAGGAGCCAATTCCGAGGTATTATTTTGGATTGATAATTGGTTGGGATATTCCATTGCTGACAGAATTGGCATTCCAAAGGATTATAGATATTTATTCCAGCAGCGCATCTCTGATTACTTTTATGATGGATCCTGGCACTTCACCCTTCCCTTTGTGGAGGCTTATTTGGAGCTGGTTCGAGCTATTGTGCGTGTCCCAATTGCGCCTACATCTTGGGATACTCGTGTTTGGATGAACTCTGAGGATGGTTCGGTTACCTCGAAGACGGCTTATAAATTCTTACGCCCTACGCGCCCGACAGTAAGATGGGGTTCTTAGATTTGGTCCCAGCATATCTCGGAACGGCAATCAGTGGAGGCATGAAGAGCTATACACAACTGATTGGTAGTCCAGGACTCTTTACGAGCTAGGGGAAGTTTTACTGGCCCTTCGGTTGTGTTCTTTGTAGGGAATCGGGGGAATCGGTCGATGACTTATTTGTTTCTTGTGCTTTTGCAAGGCATCTTTGGCATTGGATCTTCCAAGCCTTTCACGTGCACCCCCTTCCAGGCTTACAGTTTCAACGAACTGCTGGTACGGCTTATGGCATTTAATTTTAGTGACCAGGTCACTTTCCTTTGGCGTGTGGCAATATTATCCTGCATCTGGCTTCTTTGGCACATCCGTAACGAGCTACTTTTCCACAACATAATTTAGACTCTGGAGGCGGCACTAATTCACCTACAGGTACTCATTGTTGAATCAGCATCTTTGGACCGGGGATGCATGAATAACGATCAACAGGACCTCTTCATCCTGCGTGGTTTAAGAGTCCCCGGACGGGTTAGACGTGCTCAAGATTGTGGAGGTCCAATGGCAAAAACCCTCCCAGGTTGGATCAAGGTTAACACGGATGGCAGCGCTTTAGGGCGCGCCGGCAATCTTACAAAGATCCTGTGTCTTTCGAATTGTAGAGGATTCTTTCGCGGATGCTTTGTCCATTGTTGTGGTTCAGGTACGCATTCGACGGAATTGGTTGCGAAGAATGTGGGCGATTCATTACGCATTTGCAAAAGGATGGACGAAACTTTAGCCGAATCGGATTCGAAGTATGTGGTGAACTCCGCCGAGAAGAGAACGATGGAGGTCCCATGGCGCCACCTTGGCTATTGGCGCGCGACCTTGCATCTACTACTCGGGCATTAATCTTGTAGTCTCTCATATCTTTCGCGAAGGCAATCGGGTGGCAGACATGCTTAGCAAGAAAAGACGGAGAGTGGCATCTGTGGGGCGTCCCACCCACAGACCTGCTTCAATACATCACGGATGATTATGTTGGCCAACCCACATATAGGTTTGTTAATTAATGCGCCATCGATTCAGGTTTCTTTTTAGGCGCCTTTTTCCTGGGGGTATCGTCTTTTTTCCTCCCAAGGGTTTTTCCCACAAGGGTGGGTTTTATCTTGGAAGGTTTTAACGAGGCCCCAACCATTCAGCCATTTGGTCGGCTTGTGACCACTTCGTACTTTGGTTGTTGACATTATTTCCAGGCTTTCATTTGGTTACCTGATCTGCCTGTGATCAGGATTACTCTTTTTTCATTTTTTATATATATTTGCACTTATTCAAAAAAACAGGTAGGGGATCCTGCTCGCATAGTCGAACCCATATTTCCCATTGAGTCATCAACGGCCTTGCCCTTGTCCTGCTGCACATGACGATAAACTTTACGAACCCTGGAACGACCCCTTGCACTGAATTCTAACGTGTCGTTGAGGCCCTAGGACGTCCCTGGGCAAGAGAGGCGCGCCTTTCCGTGGTTGAGTTACCCGCTGGAGTAATATGGCAAGAAACCATCGAATGTCCCATAACACTGCACTTCGAACAAAATTCCAGTAATTTCTCATAACTCACTGACACAAAGGAACACTGGCCAACTCGTTCCACCATGATATGATCTTCCAATGGTTTCGACAGATCAGTATCCACTAACACCCGGATTAAATGCCCCAAAGAACCATCAAGCGATCGATGGTCAATTTATATCAGATTCCTAATCGCACTGGCGATCCCCAAGATGGTATTAGGATCCCAGTACTCCAAACTGAGCTCGAAGATGCAGACCCAAACACTAGCCATCGACGTGTGTATCTTGTACGGATTGAAATCTGGGACCCAAACCCGAATTAAGCGCCCAATTAATACGTAGTTGAGCTCGAAGCCGATCCTGCACATTATAAAACTAGACACAAAACAATCCCTTACCCAGGGGGATTAGTTTCCAATCATTCTTAATTCCCCATATTTCTGATAGGCGTTTATGCAAAAGCATAGTCGCCCATGGCTTATTACCTTTGCCTAAAATCACCCTTCCAATCAATGAATAAGAAAATTGGGAAAACAACCAAATAGGGAAAAAATCTCTCGATGTGCGTGCGATTACACACTTCACTGTGTGCGATTTTTCTGATTCCCATGAACTCATCACAATCGACCATCTTCCTCATCTCCGATCAATTCCTTCCTTGATCTTCCAAACATGGACGTATTTTTATTCCCTGAGATTCACTCATACACATCCAACATATCGCCCAAAGTAAACTATGAACACAGCAATGCAGACAGTCCGTCGCAGGTCCAACCATTGACTTCGATGACGACCACGGACTATCTTCTCAACCGTCACACGCCACACAACTCATGGAGGAAAATATTCGACGGCATATGACAGAACCATGTACCGTTCTTCATAATCCTAGGGTTCAAGAAAGGGTTTTCGACAGAAACCCTAGTTTGCATGCGTTCACACACGTACACGAGAAAAACCCTAAATCTAAGATTTGCACTACGTCTGATGATCTCGACTCTACCTGCTTACGAGATAATCCACGAAATCCCAAGGATCTTGGTGAAGGAGATAATACGCAGGGGAATGGGAAGAAACACGTTAACTTTGCCCAAATCTTTATGGCAGAGGAGCCGCACCCGGTGAAAAAGGTGATTATTTTTCGGTAACCATAGATGAACACATTTATAAACAAAGGACGGCCGAACTGAGGAATACGTTGATTGGGAGAATGCTTCTACCAAAAGGGTTTAAGCCAATGACGCTGCCGGAGCTAAAATCGAAATTGACAAATTTTTGGAAAATTACGGATGCATGGAAATTGATCCACTTGGGAAAAGGATACTACAACCTGCAGTTCATGAACATGGAGGAGAGGAATCGAATATTTTCAAAAACCACGTGGAATTTGCAACCTGGTTCGATACGGTTAATGGATTGGATGCAAGATTTCAATCCATATATGGTTAACACATCAACGGCGCAGGTTTGGATCCGTATTTATGAATTAGGGTTCGAATATTGGCATCCCTCGCTCATCAATAATATAGCTAGCGTTGTGGGAAACCCTATTCAAATTGATGAACGATCCTTGAACAGAGAAGTCGGACATTTCATTCGAGTACTTGTTGAAATTGATTTAAACAAGCCATTGCAGGAGTTTATCATGATAGAAAGAGTTGGACATGGCTCCTTCGAATCACTCAGTTATGAAAACCTTCCAGAATTTTGTGTACATTGCAAAATAGTGGGACACAATATTAATCGTTGTAGGCACTATACGCCTAAGGAAGAACGCCCTCCAACCGAACAAATGCAAAAAATTGATAGCCCGGTGAGAGGACGGTCAGTGGAAAGGGGTCGCAACAAAGGAAAAGGGGTGGTAACGGAAGAATGGGTTCAAGTGAGGAAACGTGGAACACGGCCAATGGAGATCAATCAACCGACCATTATTAATACGCGGAATTCCTTCAAATCGCTACAAGTGGACAATGAGAATGATCAGGTGATGCACGTGGATAATTTAACAGGGACGGAAGAGCAGACGGATGGTTTGGATGGGTCGCAATCTCGTAACCCGGACAGACGGATGATTTTGGCAGGCCCTAGTACGATGAATGAAAATACGGACAACGGCAAGTTAAATGATAATGGATTGGATAAAGTTCAAAAAGCAATCGAAGAAGTGGCTAGCAGCAAACCCATTAACACATATGAAATCACTTCCACAAGCTACAAGGATAGCTTTAAGGCTATGGCGGTGGTAGCTAAAAAGCGATGGGCAGACTTGGAAGAAGAAGAACAACTAGGTAATACTTTCCTTGAGAGTATTGATTCTGATACGCATGTGGTGCGTCCCCTTCCCCCTAATTTATCATGAATTGCTTGTTTTGGAATGCTAGAGGTCTTGGTAATGAGGCTTCTAGATCCATGCTCAAGGAATTATGTCGTGTTTATAAACCTGATATTGTTGCAATTGCGGAGCCGAAAGTTCAATTTTCTACTATTAGCGCTTCATATTGGAATGCGATTAATCTAACCCTGGTTGTTGAGAATTTCCGTGTTAATGGCATTCCAGATATTTGGGTTTTTGTTCGTACGACTAACATGCAGGTGCAATTTCATTGGGCCTCGGATCAAATTGTGGTTTGCAAAGTGGGGGTTCGGAATCACCAGTTCTTAATGGGATTTGTGCATGCTCAGTGTTCGTATATTGCTAGACGGCAGCTTTGGATTGATGTGCATGCGTTAGGGGCAGATAATATGGTTATTGTGGGAGATTTTAACGCCATTCTGGGAGCTCATGAACGACAGGGTGGAGCTCGTGTCCATGACACTTCATGCAGGGAGTTCAAAAAAATTATTGATGACAACAATCTCATTCAGGTTCCAATGGTAGGGAACAATTATACTTGGGGTATTTTCCGGCCTACAAGGGGCTAATTCAGGCGAAATTGGATAGGATTCTGGCCACAAATCAGTTCATGAAATTGTGGCATACTATTGGTGGTTTGGTGGGTCTCAGGCACTCCTCGGATCATAATCCTATTATCTTGAGATGCAATTTTTCTACACCTTCTTCGGCGGCTCCGTTTCGATTTCAATCAATGTGGCTCCAACACAGTGGTTTTAAAAAAGTGGTGGCTGATTAATGGGGGATGGAGTGCCCAAACAATCATCCTATGGCCCGTGTTATGCAAAAACTTAAAAGACTACGGGCCATTCTTAGCCATTGGAACTACACGGTATTTGGAGATGTCAACCGACAGGTTGATGAAGTGCAGCAAAAACTTACGGATTTTCAATCTCACATCTCCACATTTGTGTATTCTGACAGCATTATTCAGTAGGAGCTTCAGTTACACTGAGTTTTTTCATCGGAAATTACGCACAAAGAGATCTCGTAGTTATGTCACTCATATGCTTGTAAACGGGCAAATGATGGATGATCAACAGAGCATCAAAAACCACATTATTCAATATTATGAACAGCTTTTTGCGGAATCGGATAACGGTAATATTGATTATTCCATGGTGGGCAATGTAGTTCAGCAAACGGTAACTCAGGAGGAAAATTCCAGGTTGTGTTCGATCCCAATAGATGACGAGATTAAGGAAGCCGTTTTTAATTTGAGTCTTGATAGTGCTCCAAGGCCTGATGGTTTTGGGGGGCATTTCTATCATAGCTGCTGGGATATTATCGTTACGGACATTTTGCCGACTGTTCAATCATTTTTTGTTAGCAACAGACTGCCTAAAGGATGTAACTCGAGCTATATGGTTTTAATTCCGAAGAGCAACAACGCTGTTCACGTGGAGGAGTACAGGCCAATTATCTTAAGTAACTTCCTGTTCAAGATAGTTACTAAGATCTTAGCCGTCCGGTTTGGGGATATTTTGAAAGAGCATGTGCATGGAATGCAATTTGGCTTCATTCCGGGAAAACAAATCCATGATTGCATTGCCTTGGCTTCGGAAGGAGTTAACTGTCTTCTTAATCGCTCTAGTACGCCTAATATGATTCTTAAGGTGGATATTAGAAAAACTTTCGATACATTGAGATGGGATTTTATTTATCACGTGCTTCGACGTATGGGGTTCGATCAGGGGTTTTTGCGTTGGGTGACATCGATTTTAACTCGGCCAGGATTTCGATCCTATTCAATGGGGTCCTGGAGGGATATTTCAGATGCACTCGGGAGTCCGTCAGTGAGACCCTCTATCTCCCTTCTATTCTCGTGCAAACAAAGACGTATTAGCGCGTGCATTGGATATGGCTATTCAAATAGGGGACATATTGCTCGATTTAAAACTACCTGCAATTTCAGTCTGCCTTCGTGTTTACTATATGCAGATGATATTCTTATCATGACAGCAGCTTCTTGGGAGAATTGTCAACATATTAAACGTATTTTGACTGGTTATGGACGCATCTCTTGCCAGCAATTTAATCCGGATAAGACTAAGGTCTATTTTCGTGATAATACGCCAATTCGGATTATGAGAAGAGTTCGAATCATCTGCGCAGATACGCGTGGCGCTTTACCCATCACTTATTTAGGCGTCCCCTTGTGCAAAGGGGCGCCAAAATAAGATATTTCCAGCCTACGCATGATAAAATTCTGTCCAAATTTAAAAGGTGGAAAGGTACGCCCTTATCGATGGTCAGGCCGCATTACTCTTGTCAATTCTGTCATTTCTAGCTCGTATGTTCACTCGATGCTTGTATATCGTTGGCCGAGAACGTTGCTCAAATCAATGGAAAAGGCTATGAAAAATTTTATTTGGTCCGTGATATTACTAAGAAAGGTGCGGTGGCACAATAATTGGGCTAGATGTCAGGCACCTAAAGAGGAAGGAGGATTGGAAGTTCGATCTCTTGTGGCGGCAAACAAAGCATTTCTTATGAAGGCTGCATGGAAGTTGCTTCAATCTAGGTCTATGGTTTTTGAGATTTTGCGGCATAGATACTTCAATGGTGCGCCCAGAATGGCATATATTGGATCGTCGATTTGGTCGGGACTGCGCCCTGTGGTCTTGGATCTGATTTCCCAATCACGCTGGATTCCGGGGGAACGATCTGGAGTTCGATTCTGGTTGGATAACTGGTTAGGCTACTCAATTGCAGATCGCATTGGTATTCCAGCTCATATGTTTCAATTTTACGAATACCCAATTTCGGATTATTTTTATAATGGGGTTTGGCACTTTACTGAGGAATTCATTGTGGAGTATACAGGGATTGTCATTGATATTCTTAATTTTCTGATTGCCCCGCACTCGACGGATAGACGCGTGTGGATTCATTCTAAGGGAGGGGACGTATCCTCTAAGGAGGCTTACACATTAGTTCGTAATCAATTCCCAGAGGTTCAATGGGGTAAGTGGATTTGGTCTTCACACATTCCGTTGAGAAGATCAATCACTATTTGGCAATCAATTCATAATCGACTACCTGTTCTCGATAACATTCGTGGATCTTGGGGTCCCACAGCTTGTTCATTATGCTACGCAGATTCGGAGTCAGTTGATCATTTATTCACATGGTGTAGATTTGCTTTGGCGATTTGGGAATGGATTCAAGACACTTTCGAGGTGCAAATGCCACTTAATGGAGGAGTGAATCATCTTTATGTTTGGGCTATTCAACAAAGATTCAGTCCGCAGCTTGCTGAACTCTGGAAAACGGCTATCATTTCGACTATTTGGGTTATTTGGCATGCACGCAATGAGTGGATATTCAGGGACGTTAGGCCCCTTCACACGGCTGCTATCATTTTGGTTAAGGCGTTCATCATGGAATCAGCAACCAAAGATTGCAACTATATGTCCAACTCGGTATATGATCTTTTATGCTTAAGAAGGCTCTATGTACAGGGAAGGCCAAAACCACCACCTGTGATCAAGCACGTTAGATGGTACCCTCCATTACCAGTATGGATGAAGGTGAATACGGACGGATGTGCGCGGGGAGCATCGGCCAGATGTATGGCGGCGGGCATCTTTCGAAATTACAGAGGTTTTTTCACAGGATGTTTTAGTCATAATGTTGGTAGAGGTTTTGCTTTTGAATCAGAATTAATTGCAGCGATGACGGCAATCGAGAGGGCGTTTAAGCGAGGATGGATCAAGTTGTGGTTAGAATCGGACTCAACGTACGTATGCGGGTTGCTAGAAGCAAGATCTCTTCAAGTACCATGGAAGCTCTTGGCTAGATGGAGGATGACACTTCACTATATCTCTCACATGGAGTTCAGGGTCTCACATATCTACAGAGAGGGCAACAAAGTAGCGGATAAACTTTCTAAGATGGACGTCCCCTTGGAGTGGTCACTCATGATTCCTGAGTCGATCGTCACAGAGTTACATGAAGACAGTAGCGGACAGATTTCATTTCGGTTTGCATAGTTTTGGGGTACTCTTTTTCCTATCAAAGGTTTTTCCCTCTGGGTTTTACTTTGATAGGTTTTAACGAGGCCCCAATTTTGGCTATCTGCTTGGCTTCTAAGCAGTTTCATTGAGTTTCTTTTGATTTTACGATTCTTCGAACATTGAGACATTTCGCTTTTGGTTTATGCTAGCTGCTTGGCTTGTAAGCAGCACCATCTTTTCTTTTTTATATATTTGATCACTTTATCAAAAAAAAAATGAATAAGAAAATTCGGCTAGGCGTTGTTGATAAA
The DNA here is from genome assembly GCA_016081115.2 of Rehmannia glutinosa. Taxonomy (NCBI): domain Eukaryota; kingdom Viridiplantae; phylum Streptophyta; class Magnoliopsida; order Lamiales; family Orobanchaceae; genus Rehmannia; species Rehmannia glutinosa. The sequence goes on along the minus strand of CM071931.1, from coordinate 42,303,362 downwards.
CGTTTTCATCGATAGTAACGGAATAATAATCTCCCTTTCTAACAGGTTTAGGGATAGAATGGGATTTACCAGAAACAACATGCGAAAATGTGGTAAAATTACCTGGGGCCTGCGGAGTTGAATCCATATATAGTGGTTAGTACCTGAGACAATTTTAGCAAAAGTGTGGCCAAAGTTGGATTGAGCATTAGTATTATGAGCCAAATGTCGAGAGTTCGATTCATAATCGGATGTCATTGGGGAAGAGGTTCCAGCAATCTGAGGTGCATCCTTGGAAACAGCTTTTGGGCGGGGCCTGTGGATGGAATCCCATGCAGACGGTGGACAACGGCCCAGGGGTCATCACCCCCTGGAAGGGGGCAGCCCTGGAGGGAAGGACAGCCGTCGGCCCCTCAAAAGAACCCATTGAGGAGGGGCCGGCACCCCCATGGTACTTGGCATCCATGGGGGTAAAGGGATGCCCCCCAATAGGAGCAACCAACATAGGGGGCGCGGCCCCCCTTTTTCCTTCTCCAAAAGATGCAGCAGACGTGGGAGAGGGTGGCGGTGACGCGCGCTGCAAATATGTAGATGCCGGAACGAGTCAGACAGGTGGGAATATCAAAGAAGATGACCGTGAGAGGTTTTTTGAGGGAACAAAATTCGACGGGATACCAAGCACGAAAAGGACACTTGCTTCTCATCTCCGTGGTGGATGCCACTGCCGCTGCGCACGGCGGATGGACGGATAGCAAACGTGGCATGCGATGTGGACGTGGGGATAGGGGGAACCTGGTAGGGTTGGATATCCTCATCTGAAACCCTAATACCATTAACGTGCGAAGGGGAAGACTCCATAGGACACACCATCAACGTTGAAGGGTGAGGCGCCATCGCTGCAACCGTAGCAGCACCGGAGATGTGCGAGGCACTGTGGGGCTGCGAAGCGGTTGAGGTGAGATGACGATCATGTTGTTAAAGCTTTGGAGGGGTGCAAAATTGGAGGTATAGCCGTAAAAGGGCGGCTCTGCCATGGAGCAGCCGGAGGAGACGACCGGAAAGCACAATTCTAGGGGAGCCGGCGATCATTAGCTAGAGAGAGAATTTCCCCGCACTGTAGCTACATCTAGAAATCTCCTATTCTCCGCTTTCTTGGAATAATCTAGAAGTCATGGGGGAGGGGATGCACAAAGTGCGTATTAGCGTCAATATTTTCAATAAAAGCATTACCTTGTTCCTCCTCTTCCGCCATGTCTGACCACCGTTTCCTTGCAGCGACCGCCATTGCTTGAAAGCTCTCTGATGGATTTGAATTGTTAAGCCCGTAGCCATTAATAGGAATGCTTCATGAAACCGTATCCATAGCTCTTTGCAAGCTCTCTATTCCTTTGTCATCTAAGTGTGCCGCCACCAGCATATGTTCTGAAGCAATCACTAAGTGTTGTTGTGATGACTGATGTAAAAACATCATCCGGTCAGTATTTATAGCTCCTGCATTTTGGACATCTCCGATGCAATCCCCATTACCTCTGGGATGGATTTACCCCTCGCCACTTGGTTGACCGTGCTCCGAGCGTACGTGTTCCAGAGAAGCCCATTCATCCTTGTCTCTAAGAGTCGTAAAAGAATTAGTTATTCAAATATTAGAGTTGGAGGTGCCTCCTTCCGGTGAACGGCCTACTCTGACTCCCCATCTCTTAAATTGCACCCATTGATCCGAATCCATTACTTTACCATTGTTATCTCGGAATGGAACTCTACCACGCATTGGACTAGAACTTAGTTTAGTACTGTCTGTCGGCTTATTCGTTTCCTTTGGGCGACCTTGACGATATTGGTTGATGTTATGTCCAATGATACGACAATGCGTACAAAAATCAGGCAAGTTTTCATAACCGAGGGATGATACGGAGCAATGTCCTACTAGTGCCACCTTGATAAATTCTTAGATCGGCTTATTCAAAATAGACTTCCACGAGGACTCTTACAAAATGACCCACTTCACCTGTCAAAGAACGATTGTCTATTTGAATCAGAGAACCCACTATGCAAACAATATTTTTAATCAATGCCGGATGCCAATATTCGAAACTTAATTCGTAGATTCTAATCCAAACTTGCGCCACTGATGTGTTTATTTTGTACGGATTGAAATCTGGGATCCATTTCATTAATTTAATCATACCTGGCTGCAGGTTTGGATCCGTATTTATGAATTAGGGTTCGAATATTGGCATCCCTCACTCATCAATAATATAGCTAGCGCTGTGGGAACCCCTATTCAAATTGATGAACGATCCTTGAACAGAGAAGTCGGACATTTCATTCGAGTACTTGTTGAAATTGATTTAAACAAGCCATTGCAGGAGTTTATCATGATAGAAAGAGTTGGACATGGCTCCTTCGTATCACTCAGTTATGAAAACCTTCCAGAATTTTGTGTACATTGCAAAATAGTGGGACACAATATTAATCGTTGTAGGCACTATACGCCTAAGGAAGAACGCCCTCCAACCGAACAAATGCAAAAAATTGATAGCCCGGTGAGAGGACGGTCAGTGGAAAGGGGTCGCAACAAAGGAAAAGGGGTGGTAACGGAAGAATGGGTTCAAGTGAGGAAACGTGGAACACGGCCAATGGAGATCAATCAACCGACCATTATTAATACGCGGAATTCCTTCAAATCGCTACAAGTGGACAATGAGAATGATCAGGTGATGCACGTGGATAATTTAACAGGGACGGAAGAGCAGACGGATGGTTTGGATGGGTCGCAATCTCGCAACCCGGACAGACGGATGATTTTGGCAGGCCCTAGTACGATGAATGAAAATACGGACAACGGCAAGTTAAATGATAATGGATTGGATAAAGTTCAAAAAGCAATCGAAGAAGTGGCTAGCAGCAAACCCATTAACACATATGAAATCACTTCCACAAGCTAAAAGGATAGCTTTAAGGCTATGGCGGTGGCAGCTAAAAAGCGATGGGCAGACTTGGAAGAAGAAGAACAACTAGGTAATGCTTTCCTTGAGAGTATTGATTCTGATACGCATGTGGTGCGTCCCCTTCCCCCTAATTTATCATGAATTGCTTGTTTTGGAATGCTAGAGGTCTTGGTAATGAGGTTTCTAGATTCATGCTCAAGGAATTATGTCGTGTTTATAAACCTGATATTGTTGCAATTGCGGAGCCGAAAGTTCAATTTTCTACTATTAGCGATTCATATTGGAATGCGATTAATCTAACCCTGGTTGTTGAGAATTTCCGTGTTAATGGCATTCCAGATATTTGGGTTTTTGTTCGTACTACTAACATGCAGGTGCAATTTCATTGGGCCTCGGATCAAATTGTGGTTTGCAAAGTGGGGGTTCAGAATCACCGGTTCTTAATGGGATTTGTGCATGCTCAGTGTTCGTATATTGCTAGACGGCAGCTTTGGATTGATGTGCATGCGTTAGGGGCAGATAATATGGTTATTGTGGGAGATTTTAACGCCATTCTGGGAGCTCATGAACGACAGGGTGGAGCTCGTGTCCATGACACTTCATGCAGGGAGTTCAAAAAAATTATTGATGACAACAATCTCATTCAGGTTCCAATGGTAGGGAACAATTATACTTGGGGTATTTTCCGGCCTACAAGGGGCTAATTCAGGCGAAATTGGATAGGATTCTGGCCACAAATCAGTTCATGAAATTGTGGCATACTATTGGTGGTTTGGTGGGTCTCAGGCACTCCTCGGATCATAATCCTATTATCTTGAGATGCAATTTTTCTACACCTTCTTCGGCGGCTCGTTTCGATTTCAATCAATGTGGCTCCAACACAGTGGTTTTAAAAAAGTGGTGGCTGATTCATGGGGGATGGAGTGCCCAAACAATCATCCTATGGCCCGTGTTATGCAAAAACTTAAAAGACTACGGGCCATTCTTAACCATTGGAACTACACGGTATTTGGAAAAGTAATCCCCTTTTTTTCACCGGCTGCAAATGGAACGTAGGCGCAAGAGTTTGAGCAAAAGTGGTAGTATTCCCATGCGCTGTATTGTTACGATGCGTTTGATCATATTCAGAGGGATTAACCGTAGTGTGGTTAAAATCTGTATGTTGTCCGTGAAAACCTGCATTCGAGTGTCCCTGTTTAGTTCTAGAGTTTATGGAGGGTGAGAAACCCTAACAAATTCCCTATCCGTTGGATTAGGGTTTCCATTAGTGTTTTGGAAAAACCTAGCGTGAACCCTAGGAGGCGGTTGGGTGTGTTCCACATTAACCTCCGATCGTGGATTAGTAACAAGAGGTGAAGGAAAATCAGACCTAGGATCGATATAGCATTGGATGAAGATGGACAACGTCCAGCCAAAACATGCGCTGGTTAAGATCGACCACCGTCCATCAAATTCATATCAGTCAAATGAAAAACTACATCGTGATGATTGCATGGTCGATATTCTGGAAATAAAAAGGAATCTAACTCCATGGATAACAATCTACGATAGATCATGAATAAGGCTGTCGAGCGAGAAGATCATCATAGAGAGCCGCCGTAGCCATGATTAGGACTCTTTTTTCTGCATTTTGACAAGGCCCTAACTTTAAGCTACGTAATTGGCTTGTGATCAGGATTAACATTTTCTTTTCTCTATATATCTTTTCCATTTATTCAAAAAAATTGAGCTAGTCAAATATGGAAACCCTAATCCTAATGAATCAATGATAAGAATTTAAGAGTCATCCGAAAGGAAGGTTTTTAACCTTTATCTCTTTACATAAGGGCCTTTTAGAACCTTGAAGATTTTTTGATGAATGTAAAAATAATATAAAAAATGAAAAAAGTGTGTGCTGCAAACAAGCCAAGCTGCTGCCGCCCACGTCGTCCTTCAGCCCTGCGCCCACGTCGTCCTTCAGCCCTGCGCCCGCTGCTGCCCACGTGGTCCCCCCCTCGCAAGTCCTTACTACTGCGTCTGCACATGGGGAATATTCCACGCGGGCACAAGCCCAACCGTCTCAGCCAGGCGGTTATTTTGGGGGGCGGCCCACCTTCTTCCCCCCCATGGCCGCTGCATGTCATGGGGGGACCAGCCCCCTTGTGCCATCCCTTGGGGGGCTGGCTGCTGCTTCAACCTCCAAGACCGCCCCCTCCCCCCGGGGTGATGACCCCTGGGCCGACGTCTGCCGTCTACATGGGATCCCCATGACAGGCCTCCGTCTAAATCCTTCCCATATTATTGGAACATCTACTACAACATCCTCCGTTTATGAAATGAACCTGTGACATTCGGCTCATAACACTAATGCTCAACCCAATTTTGGCCAGTCTTTTGCTAAAATTGTTTCAGGTACACATCACGACATGGATTCAACTACGCAAGCGCAAGGTAATTTCAAAATATTTTCCCATGCGGTTTTTAGTAAATCCAATCTGATCCCTAAGCCGGTTAGAAAGGGGGATTATTACTCAGTTACTATTGATGAAAATGTGTACCAACAACGTCTCGCTGAATTCTTGTATTCGTTAATTGGTAGGGTTATTTTGGGAAAAGGAAACAAACCACGGGCGACAATGCTTTTGCATAAACGCCTATCTGAATTATGGGGTATTAATACTGACTGGAAACTAATCCCCTTGGGTAAGGGATTTTTCTGTGTGAAATTTTCTAATGCGCAGGATCGTGGTCGAGCTCATGCTCGTATTAACTGGGCGCTCAATCCGGGGGACTATTCGGCTCTCTCCATGGGTCCCGAACTTCAACCCATACAAAGTGCACACGTCGATAGCAACTGTTTGGGTTTGAATCTATGAGCTTGGTTTGGAATACTGGGATCCTAATACCATCTTGGGGATAGCCAGTGTGATTGGGAACCCGATACAAATAGACCATCGATCGTTGGAAAGTTCCCTGGGTTATTTCATCCGGGTCGTGGTGGATATTGATCTGTCTAAGCCCTTGGAAGATCACATTATGGTTGAACGGGTGGGTCAGTGCTCATTCGTGTCAGTTACGTAGGAAAAATTGCCTGAATTTTGTTCAAAGTGTGGTATTACGGGACACTCGACGGCATCTTGATGTTTCATCCCAGTAGAGAAACCTACTATGGAAAGGCGAGTTTCTCCAGATCAGGGACGTCAGCGGGACGCCAGAACTCGGTACAGCGGGGACGTTCACGGGTTCGTAAAATTTATGGTCCTGTGTAGCAGGACAAGTGCAAGGCCGTTGATGACTCAATGAGAAATACGGCCTCGACTACGCGCGCTAGATCTCCTACCCGCGCAATTGTCACTTGCTCTACAAATATCCACCTGGGTAACACATTTGAGGCGCTTGGCTCAGACGACTCCCAGGATCCGCATCCCACAGACTTCCAGCCCGATTATCCAGCTAGGGAGTCTTCTCCCAAGGCCACTACTTCTAACATCGGCACGGTTTCCACCATTATGCCTATTACGGTTTAGTATCCTTTGGGAAAGCCAATTCGAGCTCTCAGCCGCGCCTTCCGGGACAGCTCCTTGGACTCGGTGAAATCTAGAATTCTCAGGAGTGTGGCGTCGGGTCCGTCGCTGCCGGTCCACGAAATCACTATCGAACAGGAGCATACAGAGCCACATGAAATGAACATTGCAGCATCCAAGAGATGGGCAGATTATGCGGAAGAAGTTGGTAATTCTCAATCGTCAGACTCCACAACACACCACACGCTTGTTTTTACCGTGCGATCGACATAGGCGCCACCTCCCCCGCCTTCTCAATGAACTGCATCTTCTGGAATATTAGGGGGATTGGGAACATTGCATCTCGTAATGTTCTTAAGGCTTTATGTCACAAACATAAACCTTCTATTTTAGCCATTTGTGAACCTAAAGTGGACATTTCATCCATTTCGATTCTTACTGGAGTAGTTTGGGGCTCAGCTTTGCTGCTCAGAGCTTCCAGCGAACGATCGCCCAGATATTTGGGTCCTATGCGATGCAAGTATTTCTGTCCATAATCAGGTTTGGTCTTCTTCTCAGTGTATTATTTTGCAAATTCAATTTGGTTCTATGGTTTCCCATGTTGGTTTTGCTCATGGTTTGTGTGATCATGTTGCTCGTCATGCCCTTTGGTTGGAGCTGAGGAATTTGGGTCTTACTGATCTGCTGCTTATTGGAGATTTCAATGCTGTGTTGGGACATCATGAGCGTTCTAGCACGGGTACTTTATCCCAGGCTTCTTGTAAAGACGTTAGGGACTTCTTGGAGGATGCAGGGTTATTTGTTGTGCCGACTTTGGGGAATTTGTTCTTTGGTGCTCCCCCCATAGGCCTCTAGCTCTTCTTCAGCAACCGACCGAGCCCTGCAATCGGTCAATTTTTCGCTCTTTGGCAAGTTGTTAAGGGTTTAGTCCTTCCGCGCATTGGTTCAGATCACCATCCCATTCTGGTTTCTTGTTCTTCTTCCATTACCAAGGGCCCGTCTCCTTTTCGGTTCCAGCGTATGTGGATTGATCATGCTTCTTTCCGGGGTATTGTCACTACCTCTTGGGCGCTCCCGTGCGCGTCGCCAAACCCTTTGCAGCGCATCATGTGGAGGCTCAAAAGGTTGAGACAAACAATTAAGGTATGGAATAAGGAGGTATTTGGGGATGTTAATCGTCAGGTGGATTATCAGATGGAAAGGGTCCAACAGATTCAAGCAGATATTGAATCCGAGGGTTTCACGGAGGAACTCAGGGAAAGGGAATTCGAGGCGCAGAGGGAGCTTTCTCGCATTTTGCTCATGCAGTCTGATTTTCTTCAGCAGAAAGCTCGCTCCGCTTGGTTAAAAGATGGGGACCGCAATACGACATTCTTTCATAGGCCCTGCCAGATTAGAAAGGGGCGCTCAGGGATTCAGGGACTGATGGTTGATGGTACATACACAGAGGATCCGGTGGCCCTGGGAAATTACATTATTTCATTTTATACGGATCTTTTTGCTGATACAGCGCATTCCAGCTCGGATTACACTTTGGTTTACCAGCTAATTTCACCTACTGTTACCACAATCGATAATGCGCTCTTGACGGCCATTCCTTCGGAGTCCGAGGTTAAAGAGGCAGTGTTTGATATGGGTTCGGATAGTGCTCCGGGGCCGGACGGTTTCAGTAGGAGTTTCTATCAGCATTTCTGGGACGTGGTTTCAGATGAGGTGTTGGCGGCCGTCCGTTATTTCTTTGTTACGACCTCTTTTCCGGCGGGACTGAACGCCAGTTTCATGGCATTCATCCCAAAGACCAAGGAGGCTAATGCGGTGGAGGATTTTCGGCTGATCGTCATGAGTAACTTTCTTTTTAAGATTATCATGAAGATTTTGGCTACTCGTTTGGGCTCCATCATTTCTTCTTACTTGTCTCCGACTCAGTTTGGATTTATCCCGGGCAGGCAAATTCACGACTGTATCGCGTTGGTTTCGGAAGGGTTTAATATTTTGCAGGGGCGGAATGACACCAACATAATCTTACAAATTGATATTCGCAAGGCTTTTGATACGGTTAATTGGGGTTTTCTGATTCACGTGTTGCGTCGCTTTGGTTTCTCCGAAGTGTTCATTCACTGGATAGAGATTATCCTTCATTCTTCCAGAATTTCGGTCCTTCTAAATGGGTCGCCTGTGGGTTATTTCTCTTGTTTTCGAGGGGTTAGGCAGGGGGGTCCGTTATCACCTCTGCTCTTTTGCATCACAGAAGACGTTTTGAGTAGATTAGTTGAGGAGGCGGTGAAGAGAAACCACCTTCAGGCGTTTATGGCACCTAAGCAGGTGTTTTTCCCTTCACCGATTATGTATGCGGACGATATTGTGATTATGTGTGGGGCCTCCACGAGTAATGCACGTACCATTATTTAGGTGCTCAATCTTTATGCGGACATTTCAGGGCAGATTTTCAATCCGAATAAATATAAAGTTTATTTTGCAGCCAGGTTTCTAATTATGTACGAGGACGTATCCAGACGATTACAGGGATGCTTATGGGCGCCTACCCTATGGTCTATTTAGGCGCCCCAATCTTCAAGGGTGCGCCCAAAGTGGCGGATCTTCACCAGTGTTCGATAAGATTATCTTTAAATTCAGGTGGTGGAAGGGTCCTCGTTGTCTATTGCTGGTCACATTTGTTTGGTGAATTCGGTGATTACCAGCTCCTTTGTGCATACTATATGATGGTTTACAAGTGGCCTAGAACATTGCTTCGGCAAATGGAAAAGGCCATGCGTAATTTCATTTGGACTGGGAATGTGAACTCTAAGGGTTCTGTGGTGGTTAACTGGAGTCATTGTTGTATGCCATGGGCGGAAGGAGGCTTGGGCATCCGCTCCATTGTTGTTGCCAACAATGCCTTCCTTATGAAGATGGGTTGGAAGATTATGACTTCAAACTCTTTGGTTTACAACACCCTCAGAAAGCACTTTTTTCACTTCTGAGGGTTTTACACGCCGTTCGTACATCCTCTCTTCCATATGGAGGGGGTTCGGCCTAGGATCTCGGGATTCTTGGAGGACTATCGCTGGATTCCCGGATGCAACTCCAGTATTTCATTCTGGCTGGATAATTGGCTGGGTTACACCATTGCGATAGGATTGGCATCCCGCAGGAGTACATATATTTATTTCGGCAGCGCATCTCGGATTACTTTTACGATGGGACTTGGCACTTCACTCTATCATTTATAGAGGCATATCTGGATATGGTTCGAGATATTGTTAGAATCCCCATTGCCCCGGATTCGTCGGACGTGCAGGCATGGATACACTCTGATGATGGGACCGTTTCCTCGAAGGCGGCTTACTCATATCTGCGCCCTCATTCCCCGGTCGTTCAATGGGACTCCTGGATTTGGTCTCCTCACATTCCGGAAAGACGTTCGATTGTGACTTGGCATGCCATTCACAATCGACTAGCGGTTTTGGATATCCTGCGACCACGGGGTTCCTTCACAGGCCCCTCAGTTTGTGTTCTTTGTTGTGCTGATGCGGAATCTGTTGATCATTTATTTGTCTTATGTACTTTTGCAGGGGCCCTATGGAAGTGGATTTTCGACTCTTTTGAATTCCATCACTTTAGGGCTTATAGCTTCAATGAATTCCTGGTGCGTTTAATGAGTTTTCATTTCAGTGAGCAGGTTTCTTTTCTTTGGCAGGTTGCAGTGTTATCCGGTATTTGGCTCATCTGGCAAATCAGAAATGACTTGACCTTCCATGACAAGATCTGGACACTAGAGGCGGCCATCCTACACCTTCGTGTTCTTATTCTTGAGTCATCTTCATTGGACAGAGGTTGCAGGCATAATGACCAAAGGGACCTTCTCATTCTCCATCGGCTACGGGTCCCTGGGCGCCATAGGCAGGCACCGAATATTGTGCAGGTTAATTGGCAGAAACCTTGCCGGGATAGGATTAAAGTGAACACCGACGACAGTGCTTCTGGCTCGCCCGGGCGTCTCACTGCTTCCGGAGTTTTTCGCAATTGCAGAGGGTTCTTTCGCGAATGTTTTGTGGAAAGATGTGGCTCAGGTTTTGCTTTTGAGGGGGAGTTGATGGCGGCAATGCGGGCTATCCATTATGCTTCTACAAGAGGATGGAATCATATATGGTTGGAATTGAACTCGGTTTATGTGGTGGAATCGCTGCGGAAGAGATCTACAGAGGTTCTTTGGCGACATCCGAGCATGTGGCGTTACACTCTGCACCTCCTTTCTCAGATGAACTCGGTGGTGTCGCACATCTTCAGGGAAGGCAACCGGGCAGCGGATATTCTTAGCAAGACTTCGCATGAGCATACGTGGTGGGGGGTGCCCCCAGCGGCCATAATCTCGTCCCTCACTCAGGATTATGTTGGCCAACCCAATTATAGGTTTATTAGCTAGTGCTTTTGGTCTTCTAGTTTCTTCTGTTTTGGACGCTTTTTTCTCATGGGGGGTACTCTTTTTCCTTCCAAGGGTTTTTCCCACAAGGGTGGGTTTTACCTTGGAAGGTTTTAACGAGGCCCCAACCATTCAGCCATCTGGTCGGCTTGTGACCATTTCGTTAGATTCTTTGACTTTGTTCCCAGGCCTTACTTCTTTGGTTACCTGATCAGCCTGTGATCAGGACTACTCTTTTTCATTTATATATATATATTCGCACTTATTCAAAAACAAGCCAAGCAACTAGCTGAATACTTAGCCATGTACGACATTAGGAATGGAAAAAAACAAAAAGTAAAATTGCTTACAAGCCTAGCAGATGGCTTATAAAATCTCGAGGCCTTGTTAAATCCTATCAAAGTAAAACCCAGTGGGAAAAACCATTGATAGGAAAAAGAGTACCCCAAATCTAGTTATTGCAACTACGAAAAAAGATATACCCGGAAGCATCCACCTGAATCCCCGCATGAATGATCTCCAGGGCAATGTGTGACCAAGAGAAAAATATATCTATCTTTGAACGCCTATTCGCCACATGATTGCCTTCACGGTAAATGTGGGATACCATAAATTCCATATGAGAAAGGTAATTCAAAACCTTTCTCCACCTACAAAAGTATCGCTAAGGAACCTTCTGGGAACGAGTAGAGAGAAGCTCACAAACATACGTTGAATCCGACTCGGCCATAACTTCCTCCATCCTCTCTTATAAGCGTATTCAATAGCAATAATCGCGCCATCAATTCTGATTGGAAAGCAAATCCACGCCCATGTTCCTAACAAATCGCCCGTAAAGAATCCTCTATGATTGCGAAACACCCCGCTGCCACACAAAGCCCCGGAGCCCCATAAGCACATCCATCTGTATTAACCTTTGTCCATCCTGGAAGAGGTGGGTACCACCTAACCGCATGCCATGTCATGGGTGGTCTTGCACGGCCTTGAACCTTGAGTTTACGAAGATAGAAAAGATCAGAAATTGAATTAGACAAAAAAGCATAATCCAAACATGATGATTCGATAATGAGAGCACGAAGGAGCAAAATAGCAGCTGGGATCCGTGAAGCAACATCATCGAATATCCAAACAGTTGAAGTGAATGCAACTTTTCATAAGAAAGCTAACTGAGACTAGAACTGTTGATGCATAGCTACAATGCACAGGTGATTGAAACCTCCATCCAACGACAAGATAACCTAAAATACATCTTGAATCCAGCTCCACATCGCCTTCGCAAAGGAACAACTGGTGAAAATCGCAGTAGCATAGGATTTCCAAACCATGATAGATTGACGAGTCGGAATGTGTGAAGACTAGATCCATCGCCCCCATTGAACAATTGGAAAAGATTCCCGAATATGATTATAAGCCTCTTCATACGAAACTCCCCCATCTATGGAATTCGACCAAACTCAACGATCTTCCGATTAACGAGACATAGGAAAATGCAGAATATCAATAACAATGTTCATGTAGGCAACGAAAAAAATCCTCCGTAACATGCCAGATCCCATTAAAGAAGTAATCAGAAATCGGGTGAGAGAAAAGATCATATAGGTGGTGAGGAATACCTATACAATCAGCAATCGAATACCCCAACCAATCGTCTAACTAGAATCTCACCGTAGAACCATCGTTCGACAGCCAACGAGAATTTAACAGTAATTCCTGAAGCACATGACGTACAACCAACCAGATTGAAGAGCCGGTATAAGGAGGTCTGGGATGCTTAGAATCCATGAAGCAAAGGCGAAGAATGTTGAAAATAGGACTTTCCAACCTCAAATTTTTCCAAGCCATTTTCATCAAAAAAGCTCTATTAGCGACAACTAAAGAACGAATGCCCAGACCCCCTTCCTCCTTAGGAGAACAACATCTAGACCAGTTAACTGTAACAACTCCCTTTTTGTTGATATCATGGAACAACACAAAGTTCCTAATAGCTTTCTCCATAGTTTTTAAAAATGATATGGGCCATCGGTACACCAACATTGAATGGACAAAAGAACTAGTAACCACCGAGTTTAAGAACGTGATCCTTCCTGCCATAAATAAAGAATTTCCTTTCCAAGTTTGAAACTTGGAGACAATTTTATCAAAAAGAGGCTGGAAGAGACGAATCATAGGGGCCCCTTTGAAAAGAGGAGCACCAAGATAGGTGAAAGGAACCGAACCTCTTGAAATGCCAAAGTCGGTCTGAATACAATTGGGGAGCTGGCGCGAAATATTATCATTGACATAAATCTTTGATTTCTCAAGACTAAAGAATTGCCCCGAAGCATTACCATACCCCTCCAAAATATTCAATATGAATTTAGAATTACTCGAATTAGCAGCCTCCAAAATCAATATATCACCGGCATAAAGAAGACAAGGAGGGAATAGGAGGTGACGTGCGGCAACAAAGGGAGAAAGATTCCTTTTTTGAACTGCAGACTGCAAAACCCTAGCCAAAACATCTTCCGCCACACAAAATAAAAGCGGGGATAAAGGATCCCCTTGCCTCACACCTCGCAAACATCCAAAATAACCCTTCGGGATACCATTGATGAGTATAAAACGTGCTGAATGGAATATAACATAAACCCATCAAATGAACTGATCCCGGAAACCCATATGTCTAAGAACGTGGAAAAGAAAATCCCAATGAAGGGTGTCAAATGCCTTATGAATATCAATCTTCAAATCATATTATGCACATGGGAACGACTCATCAGGCAGTTAACACTCTCTGAAACCAGAGCGATACAATCATGAATCTGTTTGCCCGGAATAAATCACCCCAAAACGATTAGCAAGATTCTTAGTAACCATTTTAAAAATAAAGTTGCTTAGAATTATGGGTCTAAGGTCCTCGACTTTATCCGCATCTTTCATTTTTGGGACTAACTCCATGAAGCTCAAATTACAACCTGGGGGAAGGTGTTCATGCATGAAGAAGGATCTAACCGCAGCCATGACGTCTCTTTCAATTATATTCCAACAATTATGGTAAAAATGACCACCAAAACCGTCCGATCCTGGAGCACTATCCGGGCTAAGATCAAAAATTGCCCTTTTAATCTCTGAATCTTCCGGGATACCACAGAGCTTTAAATTTTCCTCCTCAGAAACCATAGGATTTGTAGGTCCCAAGGGGTGTGAGTGTAAGATTTAGAAGGGGGGTTGAATAAACCTTACCAACTTTTCGATTTTGTCCTTTTTAAAATTCAGAGTTGATACTACACAGCTGTGTCCTTGGTGGACAGCCAATTTAGTTAATCAGTAGAGTTAGTCACTCAAATGCACTGATCGAGCCGTTGATAGAATAACTCACCGTTAAGATCGATTAGCTCAACTCAGCTTTGTTTTCAGCGGAAGACTTAACACCCTTAAGTTTGGTTTAGTAATGATTTAATGCTTGGTTTTACTACTTAGAGATTATCAAGTGGATAGAAAATTTATCAGCAGAGTTCAACAAATAAGATGCATGAATTAAAATGCTGAAATGAAAATGACACGATAAGTTTTTATAGAGGTTCGAAGATGGGGTAATTCTTCTACTCCTCTCTTCTCCAACTCCTGGAGGAATCCACTAAGTATTGATCAAGATATCGAGTGGTAATACCCGTATACAAGTCTTGATCACACAAAGTGACTTGATCCTTTGGGACTCGATGCACGAGATGCCTTGGTCACGCACCGGCTTCTCGTGTGACTCAGCTTCTTCACAGGGCGGTTGCCTTGCTACTACAGCTCACTTGCTCAAGCTCTTTGGATTTGATCACGAAGCCCTCCAAAAACTCGAGACTGGTTCGACCTTGAACCTTCCTACAATCCTCCGTGGAATGTAGACCCCTTTTCTTCAAAGGTTTCCTCTTCAACTGATTGAAGCTATCTTTCCTTCACAGGTGAGTGTTGGATTGATTTTCTTCGTATTGTAGGCTTGAGGATTAATCTTGAATGATTTTGAGAATATTTTGATTACAGTTCAGATGTTAGCTTGAATGTTTGTGATTCAGGTAATCAAAAGGTAACCTTCTCTCAGAGTCATTCCTCAGCCTTTTATAGTGATCTTTCAAAAATCTGCCCGTTGAAGAGATAGGCTTATTTTTTGAAAGTCACTTGTGGTCGTTGGCTTGTCTTGTTGCAGTCCTTGGAGTTGCCACTTCCTCGTATGAATTGTTCTTGACTTTTCGAGTTCGACACGGTGTAGTGCTTCCCATTGGTTAATTCCCTTGCACGCTTCCTCGGGATGAGCACTTCGAGAAAGGTAGCATGGAGGTATTACTTGTTTAAGTAATTCTCTTGATTTACGTGCAATGGATCTCTTTCAGATTATCTCGACTTGACCGCATTTCCTTGCTTTCCCCAGGTGACTTAGAGTCGACTTTCAATCATTGGATGACTCTTCCGCACTTCAACTTGAGACTTGGCTATCTTAAGTTGACTTGATGATACTTTACTCACCGTGCATCTCACCGCACCTTCATCGAGTTCCCGTTCTCTTCTTTGCCATACTCGGCTATCTTGGCAATGAGTCTTCCTTCTAGTCTCCGATTGTCTTCTTGCATGTTTAGGCATAGGCGACTTAACTCAGCTTGACCAGCCCTATTTGTTACGATGCAGTTTACAACAAAAATGGGGTGCCAACTTCCTATTCTAGGTTTTACATGGCATTCATCAAAATCTAAACAATAAATTTCCCAACAATTTCCCCCTTTTTGATGATACCAAAACTTAAAACATTCAAAATGTAAATAGCATAGATACATACAGATAGTGTATTAATAGAGAATGTATGTGTAGAATCAATCCTTTTATTGATCATTACATTCTTGTCCTTTACACAACTGTTTACAAGGTGTATCAGAGCAAACATCTATGTCTACGCAAAAATAGAGAATTTACTGATTTATTACGTAAGACTTACATAGTATGTATTTACATAGTAAAACACATGAAGGGGTGGACAACAACACTTCATCTCCTTCACCTCCTTCTTTCATCTTCTTCTTCTGTCATCTTCTCGGTCTTCTTCTCTTTTTCTCATCTTCACCGCCTTCTTCTTCTTTTTTCATATGCCTTCCGGCAGCTTCATCTCTTCTTAGTCTCTCTTGTCTTTCCTCCCATAGCTGAGTTTGTCTTTTATTTTCTTCTTCAATTCTTTTCACATACTCAAAGATTGTTCTTAGCCACTTGCATTGGCTACTTCGTCAAAACCAGCCCAAGAGATCCCTCCTTTCTTGCCTGGATCTATGTACTCAATGTTTTTGGGCGAGGCCTGGGTCTCAAAACCTCTTCCTCCACCACTCGCTTCTTCCTCTACCTCTTCCTCTCGGCGTGTATTGTCTTTGGGGTCTTCTTCTTCCCAATCGAGTGACCAAGCAGAGTGATCGCGATAGTCTGCACGCTTATCGCCTTCTTCACATAGCGTGAGACCCTTTTCCCAAGATAAGTCCCGTGGCTTGAGCCATGGACATGTTTGCGAAGTATCCTTTAGATGCGGCGTTTTAAATTCATCAACTCGATCTTGGCTCGGTTCCGGCATCCGAGATGGCACAAGTGTCTCTGTCTCTTGGAATGCCTCCATGTTGTTTCAAGATATCCATAACTCGGGCATTCATCCTTCCTTCCACTTCCTCCATCCCCGCTTCAATCGTCTTTCTCTTTTCGGCCATAGACACAGAGTGTTGGAGTGGCGAGTCACTGGGAGTTTGTTTCGATAATATCACCGTGACAAGACCTTGTTGGGGGTTTGTGCAATCATTAGGGTGACATCTCCCGATCCTTCCCCCTCAACAGACTTTCCTTTCTTTGCTCTTGAGACCTCCTCACCGTCTTTCCCTTTACAAACCGCTCCCTCCTCCTTCTCAACGCCGATCTCTTGAGTGCTTTAAGGTATTCCTCTTCCCCCTTTTTGGCATCATCAAAGGAGAGAGGAACACCTGAAACATACTAGCAAGCAAAAAGTCGAGTTTGCTGATAGTTGAGTTATGCTTCGAGTCCTGCGGAGTATCTATGCCGCACGAAACTCGAACGAGTAGCGTTGGATTCACTTTAAGCAACTTCATCTCGGTATGAGAAGGCTGAATTTTCGATCCATGTTTTCTTCCATACGCAGGAGCTCATTCTTATTTTGCTCACGCAGCAGCTTTATCTCAAAGAAAGTGTGAGATTCATGCATGTGCTCTATGTGTTCTCTCGATTGCGTCTTTGCATCGATTCTCGGCTCGCTGGACCAACACTTGTTGAACAATGTTTTGAAATATCTAGCTTGTTCCACACGCATTGTTTTCTTTTCATTTGCCACCACTCCCGATTCGACTATTATGCCTCTCAAGTCAACATAAGTTAGCATCTCTCATTATCCGGTCTCATGTCCATCGAGGCCTGTGCCTTTCCATCCATTCAATTTCAGCAAATAATGCTTTAAACACCTCCCAAACTTCGCTTGTTCCTCTCATTGCGGTGATGGCCAAGCGTCAAAATCATAGTCACCGAACGATGGTATCGATGGAATGACAGGATCCGTCCGTGGAATCGCGAGATCTGCTTTCGACTCTTCCGGGAGGTCGGGTACCTTCGGAGAAAAGGGAATGATTCTACGAAGGAATCATCACGGCAACTAGATTTGTTCAATGATGAGTGGTGCTCGTGAAGTTCCTTGTGGAGTCGAATCTCTGCCGCAGCTTGAGGAGCCTGCGCGCAGTGGACTCTGTTTGTGAGGGTCTATTGGGAAGTTGACCCGACTTTTGCGAGCCTCGGTCCCCAACGGCTTCGTCTGTCTCACCGGTTTCTCCAATTGAGTTGATGGTCCTCGACCTTATCGAGCGCGTCATCGGACGATGATGAGATTTCCATGGGTGGCTCATCATCAAAATTGAAAGTTTGACGAGTAGTCTTGAGGTCGACTTGCTCGTGGTTGGAACATCCTCACCGAGAATTTTGGATCGATCCACAGGGGATGACTCGGCTTCATCGTCTTCTTCCGATCCCGAGAAAGGTTACATCAGATTATCGTGGGAATCGTGAAGCACGCTTATCTCCTTTTCGGATGGATCAATGATAGCGGGAGGGATGTTATGTATGTACTTCACTTGTTACCCGGGAAGTCTCAACCTCCCATTGGCCTTCATTACCTCCTGCGCAGTCTCTCTTTGCGCGAGGCCTTGGACATCCCTTTCGGCGAGTGTCACCGCTTAGGGTCTTCTCGCGGTGGCATCCATTGGAGTCTCAACCCCATGGATTGCACTTTCATCGCCAGTGTTAACTCCCAGGGCTGTTCCTTCCTCGTGCCTTGACCGCATCGCGCGTCATTAGCCTTCGTCAGAGCGAGTTGGCACCTCACCGAGACAGTCTCAATCGCCTGAGCTTCGTTGATGACAACTTGTGTGTACTTTGTGGTTGTTCCTTCTCCACTTCACCTCCTAGATTCGTAGTAGAGTCATCTGCAGGCATCCTCCGACCTTGCTGCAGTGGAGGGAGTTTCCCCCTCACCGGCGCACCACCGAGTGACTTGAATGGGGTCACTCGTCTCCAAACTCCCGGTTGTTTCTCTGAGTGTTCAGTTGGGGCGGTGGTAAGACACCTTCATTAGGGGTTGGCTCGACGGGGTCCCCACTAACCCGCCATCGCCAGCCTCCTTAATTCCTTCTTCCGAGTGAGTCGGGGAAGTGGTGGCATCAACAATCGTGGGCAATATATTGCACCACTCCCATTGGGTCTATCTCCGATTGTGATTTGGAGGATTCTCCTGGTCCCTCCATCATTCTTTGTTCATGAAGGACTCGGATTCGTGCATTGCCTGCTGCATTTGCAACTCTTCTCGTGGGCAAAGCAACAGGTCCGCATCCTCATCACCGTCGAATAGGGCGTCAAGGAGAGGATGTGTATGTTCTGTGGTGTCGGTGATAGGGTAGATGATGGCCTTCTCACGTGCCTCGCTTTCCTCTCGCCTGTCTCTCCTTTTCCTTGTCCTTGAAGATCTGCAAGATATCTCGTGCGCTTTCTTCATCCAAGGCTTGGACCACGATGGTCACTCCAAGAAAATTCATCGCTTCCTCTTCTTCTTCGATAAACTCGGTAGCCGTTGGAACTGTTCCCGGATCGACTCAACTTCCACTTCCTCCACTCTCGCAGACGATTTTGGATGTCTGGGATAAGGTGGGGATAAGATCATCACATCATCATCTCTATCGCTTCTTCTTGATGTTCCGCATTCTCGGGGATAGAAGGTAGCAAGCTCGTGCTCCATATCTTTGTCACCGCGTCATTGCGGGGGGGATACAATCCTGTCAAAGCAAAGTAGTTAGCTTTCCCACTATTTCTTGTGTCTCACTTGTTCAACTACAACTCGGGTCTTCGCTTTGCCTCTGATTGCCTTCAAGACTTGGTCATTTCATCAATAATTTCGAGACTCTACTTCTCCAGCAGTCTCCTAGATATCTGTTTGGTGAGTGGTCGACTCGGCCGGTTTCTCAAGCTCGGAGCGCTTGATGATTCTTCTTCGTCTCTTAGTTTGTACCGAGGGATTTACTGTTCGGAGAGAGTATCTTCTCGAGTCTTGGGCGGGGCGGGGCGATCTTTGTTGTTTTCTTCGAGGAGCCGGCCGTCTTGGCGTACGATTCTCCTCTTTTTGATGACCGGAGAAGGTATTTGAGATTCCTTCTCACCACTGCTGGGGGCGAGACACGGCTGCGGGGGGCGGTGACTCGGCTACGAGGGCGGGAGCAGATTTGGTTTTCTTTCTTTGGGCAAGCAGAGATCTCTTAGCAAATTGCCGCAGGGGCAACTTTCTTCTTTGGTGGAGAGAAACAACAGTATCTTCGAGGTGGTCACCGATTCCCCCTCACTTGTATCGCTCTCTTGGCGTAGGCTCTCTTCTCGCGCGCCGAGAGGGTTTGACTCAACATCCTCTTGTTTACATGGAACGCCTTTCCATGTCGAAGAGGGACTCCTTTACCTCCATCACCGACCAATCACCAGGCCGTATCCCGGGATCCTCCAACTCGCTCCATTCTCCTTGAAGGATTTGTTCCCTACATTCTCGCGAGTCTGCTTTGTAGACAAACTCAGCCAGATTTACTTGCTTTTCTTCAATGATCGCAGCCATGACGATCAATTTTGCTGGATAGTTGGTCAAAGCCGCCAAATTTGATGTCTATGCATTTGGCAACTATGTCCAACAGTTTGTGTAGTCCTCCTTCAAAGACCTCTTGTTGGTCAGTGTAGACTATCTTATCAAGATAGTCGATTGGCTACTTCCTTCCAAGCAAAGCAGCCAAGTCTACATCAGCTTCATTGATTTCTCGGTTCTCCTTCCGCCGGTAATGAGCGGTGTTCGCGCAAATCTTTGGCGAGATGATGAACTCCTTCCCGTGAACATGAGGATTTGATCCCCTCTCTTGAATCTCGGCGTTCACGTAGAACGAGCGACCTCTTCCACAGAGGTCATCGGGAGCTCCATCGTCAGAAATGGTTTTAGCCCGGACTTTTCGAGCTTTTCAGCAATCTTCTTTATGAGGGCGTCATCGGACCCCTGTTTAACCATACCCTCGAAATCCACAGTAGACCCAGTGTGGATTTGCTTCCCTAGCTTGACGAAATCTTAAGTCGAAGCCATTTTTTCAGTATTTCATGGAAAGAAACTTAGAAGTTGATTTGAAGATTGATAGGGTTTTGAGAGAGTTTTGCCTTTGCTTCTGAGAGAGAAATGAACAGTTTTGGTAATATGTGAGAGAAACGGACGAAAATGGTTTAAGTATGGTTTCTGAAAGGACGTGCGGGTGGTTTTTGAAATGTGATCGAAATCAACGGCTTAGATTTTGCACGCCGATTAGCATTTAATGTCTCGAATTTAATGCGGCAGCATTTATATCCAATCATAAGCTTGGTGTGCAGCTTTTCCCTGTACACATCATCATTATGCTGACGTCATTCTTAAAAACATTCCCGCTTAGTAAAAATGACTGCGTTTTTGTCACTTTGCTCATAAATGACTCAGTTTATCCCTTAGTTGATTTAACTCTTCTTGTCACAGTTCTCTCAGTGACTCAGCTGTCAGCTAATTCGGTTCCGATACGGCTGATTCATTTTGCTGATTTTGAGAATTCAGCTCTTTTTCCCTTTTTGTGTTTCATTTCTTCTCTTTGAGTCTTCTGAGTGTCAGCTCAGCTCAATTAACCCTAACTCATGCTTGAGTTCTTCAAATCTTGACTCACATAATGGTTTTGTGAATATGTCACCAATCTGTTTATCGCTTGAAATATATTCCAAGGTGATGTCTTTCTTTTCAACATGATCTCTTATGAAGTGATATCTGACATCGATATGCTTTGTTCTTGAGTGCAACACAGGATTTTGAGTGATTGCAATTGCACTTGTGTTATCACACATGATTGGAATTTTCTTTTCTTCAATTTCATAGTCTCTCGATTCTTTGTCTCATCCATAGGACTTGGGCACAACAAATGCCCAGCCTATGTATTCTCGCCGTTATATAGAGGTGGCTATTGAATTTTGCTTTTTGCTAAACCAGAAATTAGCTTTGTTTCCAAGCATTTGACATGTGCCTCAAGTGCTTTTCTGTCAACTCTACATCCAAAGATAGTCGAGTCCGAATAGCCAATTAGCTTGAATCCACCTTCCTTTGGATACCATAAGCCAACTTCTTGGCTTCCTTTCAAATATCTCAAGATCCTCTTAGATGCGATCATATGGCTCTCTTTTGGAGCAGATTGAAATCTTGCACATACACCTACAAAAAAGGTGATGTCCGCCCGCTTGCTATGAGATAAAGCAATGATCCAATAAGTGTTCTTTATTATGTTTGATCTACGGGCTTGCCATCCGCATCCATGTCCATTTTGATCGATGTATTCATTGGTATTTTCACGAAGACTTTCTCTCTTCCATACCAAATTTTTTCATTAAATCTCTGTGTATTTTGTCCGACTTATGAAGGTTCCATCCTTCACTGTTTCACTTGGAGTCCAAGGAAGTATGTCGGCTCCCATCATGCTCATTTCGAATTTTCTTTGCATGAGGTTTGAAAATTTGTCACACAGTTCTTTGTTTGTGGATCCAAAAATGATGTCATCCACATATATTTGAACAAGCAAAGATGCTCTTCTTGTCTTGAATTACAAGAGTGTTCTATCCATTTTTCCTTTTGTGAATCCATTCTCAGTCAAGAATTGGGACAAAGTGTATCGTACCATGCTCTGGGTGCCTGTTTCAATCCATATAGAGCTTTCTTGAGTTTGTATGCCTTATCTCCAAGAGTCTTCTGCTCAAATCCTGGAGGTTGTTCAACATACACTTCTTCTTCCAATAAACCATTTAAGAATGCACTTTTTACATCCATTTGATATACAATAAAATTCTTGTGAGCTGCATATGCAAGAAACATCCTAATAGCTTCCAATCTTGCTACAGGGGCAAATGTTTCATCAAAATCTATCCCTTCTTCTTGGCAATATCCTTTGGCTACTAATCTTGCTTTGTTTCTTACCACTGTACCTTCCTTGTTCATCTTGTTTCTGAACACCCATTTAGTGCCAATAACATTTTGATGGGTGGGTCTTTGAACTAACTCCCATACTTTGTTTCTTTCAAACTGATTCAGCTCTTCTTGCATAGCTTGAATCCAATGTGTGTCATCCAATGCTTGTGACACATCTTTGGGCTCTATTTGTGAGATAAAGCATGTGAACATAGCTTCTTGTTGAGTTCTGGATCTTGTTTTGACACCTTCTCTTATATCTCCAATGACAAGTTATGGTGGATGGTCTCTCGGCCATCTTACATCAAAGTTGGAGTAAGTTAGCCGGATTCGATCGTCTAGCAAACCGTGTTGCTTTGATCAGCTCTCTCGCAATCACTTAGTCAGAAATTTTCCAAATATTTTTGAGATTCACTATCTCATCTTCTTCGAATTGATTATTCCACTTGACTTCAAAGATAGGGACTCTTCGCATGGTTGGATGATTCACTTATCGCTTGATTCTTCAATGTCTTCTCCATTTACATTTGGTCATCGAACACCACATGAATGGATTCTTCTCGCAACCATAGTTCTTTTGTTGAGTACTCAGAGGCTTTGCTTTCACCGAGTATCCCAAGAAGATACCTTCATCGCTTTAGCATCAAAAACCTTTAGATTATCTTTGCCATTGTTATGGATGAAGCATTTACATCCAAATATTTTGAAATATGCAACATTTGGTTTTCTCCTCTCCAAATCTCATAGGAGTCTTTGTCACCGTCTCTGTTTATCATGCATCTATTTTGAGTGTAGCATGTTGTGTTTATTGCTTGCCCAAAATCTTTTAGGTAGCCCCGCTTCGCTAACATGGTCCTTGCCGCTTCTTTGAGAGTTCTATTCCTTCTTCCCCGCAACTCCATTCTCACGTGGAGTCCTTGCTGCAGATAATTCATGACCAATGCCATTTTCAATACAATACTGAGTTATTATACCATTTACAAACTCAGTTCCTCTGTCAGATCTTAATTTGATGATGGTTTGACTCTTCTCAATCTGCATAGTGAGTAAGAATCTGAAGCAAGGCCCGGGCATTGGAAGAAGACGCCCCGCACATGATGACGATATCATCCGCATAAAGAATGGATGCTGGGAAGATGATACTCCTTGGCGCCGTGAAGGCAGATAACCTGGATTGATCCATCGCTGATGTGATTAACCGACCCAGGACCTCCTTCGCAATACAAAACAATAGGGGTGATAAAGGATCCCCTTGTCTGACTCCTCTGGAACAGGCAAAATAACCAACAGGCATCCCATTCAATAGCACTGATATTCTGGACGACCGAAGAACCACCTCCACCCAACGCACGAACGTCTCGGAGAATCCGAAACGTCGCAAGACATATAGTAAAAAATCCCATCTCAATGTGTCGAATGCCTTACGAATATCTATTTTCAGGATCATATTCAAATCCGTGCGACCCTGTAAGACATTAAACCCTTCAGATACCATGGTAATACACTCATAAATTTGTCTACCCGGGATAAAACCAAACTGAGTCGGGGATAAATAGTCAGCAATAATAGAACCCAAGCGCGTAGCCAATATTTTTGTGATAATCTTGAAAAGGAAGTTGCTCATGACGATAGGGCGGAAGTTTTCAATGACATTGGCATCCTTAGTCTTAGGGATGAGCGCCATGAAGCTGGCATTCAATCCCAGAGGTAGAGACGAATTGTTAAAGAAATAGCGAACAACGTCTGTTACCTCAAATGAGATATGACATCCCGAAATGGCGGTAAAAATCCCATTGAACCCATCGGCCCCGGGAGCTGTGCGGATCCATACCAAACACCGTCGTCACACTTTAGAATCGTAGGGAATGATGTAGGGAAGCATTGTCCCGCGCCCCAACCATTGGAGTGAGCACCTGGTCGACCAGCGAGAAATCCGTGGTGGAGCTCCCGTTTTCCGCAAAGAGCTCCTCGTAATATGAAATAATATGATTCCCAAGGACCGTAGCATCATCAGTGAAATTCCCTGCCACCATAAGTCCTCAATCCCGTGCGTCGATGCATTTAATCAATACGCCGATGAAAAAATGTTGTGTTTCGATCTCCATCCTTAAGCCAGGCAGTACGGGCCTTTTGCTTAAGGAATTTAGCCTGTGACTGCAACATCTGCGAAAGCTTCAACTGGACGTCCAGCTCTCTATCCCGGAGAGAGGAGGTATAGCCCAAAGCCTCAATATCTGCCTGAATCTGACGAAGGTGCTCCATCTGGCTGTCCACACTGCGGTTAACATCCCCAAACACATCCCTGTTCCAATCTTTAATAGCATATCGCAACCGCTTGAGCTTCCACATGACTCGCAATAAAGGGTTGTGCATGTCACATGGAGAGCCCCAAGAAGTTGTAACCAAATCTCGGAATGAATCGTGGTGAATCCACATACGCTAAAAATGAAATGGGACCGGACCCCTAGTAATGGTCGAGGAGCAAGTAACCAAAATGGGGTGATGAGCAGAACCAATGCGAGGAAGAACTAAGCCCTTGACCTCCTTCCAAAGAGCGAAAAAAGGGCAAGTAGCCAGGGCTCTGTCCAACTTAGCCTGAAGTAAAGATAGAGGCCTCCGTGGAGAGCACCAAGTAAATGAATTCCCCGTCGTCGGAACCGCAAACAAACTGGCGTCCTCTATGAAATCCCTGAAATCCTGGCACGAGGCTTGGGAAAGAGTGTCATTGCGCGAGCGTTCATGGTGCCCCAAAACTGCATTGAAATCCCCAACAAGCAACAGATCAGTCAGACCCAAATTCTGCAAATCCAACCATAGCTCACGTCGTGCAATGTAATCACACAAACCATGAGTAAATCCAACATGAAAAATCAAAGAACCAAATTGAACATGGAAAACAATACACTGGGTAGAAGACCAGACCTGATTAAGAATTGTGATAGTGGAGTCGTGAAGAACCCAAATGTCTGGCCGCCCATTAACTCAAAAATTTTGTCCTGCAAGTGTCAAACCCAGGCTCTGCTAGTAAGAGTCGGAAATAGTCGAAAAGTCCACCTTAGGTTCACAAATAGCCATAATGGAAGGTTTATGCTTGTGACATAAAGCCTTAAGAACATTGCAAGATGCAACATTCCCGATCCCCCGGATGTTCCAGAAGATGCAATTCATTGAGACGGTTGAGGGGGAGTCGCCCGTGACGATCCCACGGTGAAAACAGGCGTGTGACGCATAACAGAGTCTGATGATTGTGGAAGATCCACGTGATCTGCATAATCTGCCCATTTTTTGGATGCTGCGATGTTCATCTCGTGTGGTTCGGAACTTTCCGTTTCAATAGTAATGTCATGAGCGGGGGGCGTCTGTCCCGACGTAATATTCTGGAGAATTTGATCTTTAGCTGAATCCAAAGAGCTGTCCCAGAAGGCACGACTCAGAGCACGAATAGGCTTTCCCAAAGGATACTCTTTATCTTGTGATAGGCATAATTGCGAGGTCGAAACGGTTGTCGTCTCGAAAGCATCGACCTTGGGCGATGGCCCCCTGGCTGGATACTCGGTGTAGTCATCTGCGGGTTGCTGATCCTGGGATTCAACCGAACCAAGCGCCTCGAAGGTGTTACCAAGATGGATTTATGGGGGGCAAGCGACTATGGCGCGAGGGGAAGATCCTGCGCGCGTAGTCGAACCCGTATTTCCCATTGAGTCATCAACGGTCTTGCCCTTGTCCTGCTGAACAGGACGATAAACTCTACGAACCCCCGGAACGCCCTCGCCGGGATGTAATTGTTGCGATTATCGGCTCCCGTGACCGTCCCCTGGCCGGTGACGTGCGCCCATCCTTATTTGTATTACCTCACGTGTTAAAACGACAAGAAGTCAGAGAGTGCCCGTAACACCGCACGCCGAGCAAAATACCGGTAGTTTTTCATAAGTGACGGAAACAAAAGAGCATTTGCCGGTGCATTCAATCATAATATGTTCCTCCAAAGGTTTGGAAAGGTCAACATCCACCAGAACCCAAACAAAATGGCCCAAGGAACCATCCAAAGAACGCTGATCAATCTGTAATGGGTTCCCAAGAGCACTGGCAATCCCCATGATGGTATTAGGGTCCCAGTATTCCAGGCTGAGTTCAAAAATCCGCACCCAAACATTGGCTACTGAAGACTGAGCCTTGTAAGGGTTGAAGTCAGGCACCCACGGAGATAGACGGATAATACCACGGTTAAGCGTCCAATTGGTGCGTTGCTGAGCCCGAGAACGATCCTGCGCATTAAACAATTTGACACAAAAGAATCCCTTGCCCAGGGGAATTAGTTTCCATTCATTCTTGATGCCCCATAATTCAGATAAGCGTTTTTGTAAAAGCATGGTAGCCCATGGCTTGGTACCTTTTCCTAAAATAACCCATCCAATTAATGAGTAGGAAAATTCAGCGAGACATTGCTGGTAAATGTTATCATCAATAGTTACGGAATAGTAATCACCTTTGCGTGCTGGTTTGGGGATCGGATTTTTACCAGAGACCACTGTAGAAAACATATTGGAATTACCTGGGGCCTGAGTCGTGGAATCCATTTGTTTGATACCTGAAGTCTGTGTGAAAGTTGAGTCCGTCGGATGGGGGTTTCCTAAAACCACCTGCGCAAAAGAATAAACTTGATGACCCATGTTACTAGTCGGAGGTTGTTGGGTTGACAAGTTGGGATGGCCCATGGTGGCAGAGCATCCAGCAAGGTGAGAAGCATTCATTGGTGGACATGCAGGAGGAGTGCTCTGAGGATGGGAGACTGTAGCCCAGGGGTCATCACTCCCCTAGGAGGGGACCACTCTGGAGGGCAGAGTGGCAGCCGACCCCAAGGTAGCATGGGAGGGGCCGGCCCCCCCATGGCCATTGGCAGTCATGGGGGTAAAGGGCGCAAGAAGCGCTGGGCGGTGATGTAGGGGCGCCTCCCCACTTTCTCTAGCCACATGGTGAGGGGACCGGGGATTCTTTGTTCTTTGCAAGGACGTCAATATGGGATGCTTTGCGTGGGTGCGATCTTTGGTACGAGGAGGCGAGATAGCAGGTACGAGGACAGATTGCTCCATGTACGAGGTTGCGGTATTGGTATGTGGTTGACGATGAGCATCTGACTGGTAACCTTGAACAAAGCAATTAATTTCTGGGAATAAGAGAACCTCCACTGCCGTTGAGTTATCGCCGGAAGTAGCAGCGACGTGCATGTGGTCAGCGTGAGACGGGGAGGACGTAGTCTGCTGTCTAGGGTTTGGTGGATGTGAGAAATTGGAAGTGTAAACATGCCATGGAGGCTCCGCCATGGGAGCGACCTGTGGGAGACGACCGGAAACGGAGGAGGACGGCTGCCGGAGAATACCTTGAGGACGAAGGCAAATATCACGTAGTGGAGGTGAGATCGCACGCACTCTTTTTCAAAATTCAATATGTATTAGAAAGTTGACATCCCAATATGTAATTTGCTTATGTAATAAATATGACTTAAGCTGACTCAAAACAGCTAAGTAAATGTTCAGAAGACTTGCTAAAAGCATTTCAAAAGACTCGCAGTTGAGCAAATGAAGATTCAACTGGTTCTTAGCTGAGTATCACGTTCCAGAAGACTCTCAACAGAGTTGTACTAGCCAAGTCAAAGAAGAATACTGACAGCAGAGTTGAAGAAGAAGACGTTTCAAAAGATTTACAACTCATAAGCCTCAAGAATCAGTTAAGTGGGGCAAAGTAGTTGAAGACTTGAGTCAACTGGATAAGCTTTGTTGCACTAAGTCCAAAGAAGATTTTCATTAAAGATGTCGAAGTACCATGACCATAAAGAAGTTAACAAGTTAATGAAGGCAAAAGAGTCTTAACCAATAGAAAAACATCTGCAGACTACCAGTTTCAAGTTCTGCAGAAGTTAGAAAAATACAAGGAAATGTTAACATAAGCTGCGAAGAAAGGACATGCCAACTGTACAATGATGGATTTGAAATCCGTATATCTATTCAACAGACAAAATTCAAATCTACACTATAAAAAGCTGAGAAACAATTAGAGAAAAATGAAAGACATACGAAACAAGAAAGAGAGCAACACGTGAAAAATTAAACATAGCAACAATCTGAACATTCTCTCTCAAGCTAAAATGAAATCCTCAAGATTCATTTAAGACACATTATCCTACAAAATTTGTGGAAGATTAAAGCTGAGAAAATATTTTAAGAGGAAATT